>JAJIBD010012488.1:0-7500 GCA_021461705.1 Cryptotis parvus
TGTGAATAGCAGTCAAAGGAAATATTTTATTCCCCTCACCATTGGAAAACCCCAAAAACACATCTCTATGTCACCTTTACATACTTGCCTTTCTTTAGAATATCTCCTTGGATCCAACTTTGCTTATAATCTCAAGCAATTAGTTACTCTTCATTCACTAATAATTTATCTCTTATAATTAAAAGAAATACTCAAATAACAAAGTAAGACAAATTGCTTCTAAGACATCAGTACAGAATAACAGTCTGTCCCTTCCTCTTTGCTACAGGCAGCTGTTCAACACTGCTCTCTATTCACAAACACAGTCTGATAAAAAGGTTTTGTTGACGACATGTTGAATATAACTGTGCCTCTTATTTATGATATCTTTTTACAGTTGACAGATTATGATGACTTACATATCTTATACCTTATGACATTTTTATTTTTTAAATTTTACAATTTTTAATCAGGTTGTACATAACTTTGAATCCAGCCCAGAGCCTCACAACAAGCCAGACGACCCGCCACTCCATGAGGGCCTCCATGTTCCACATCCTGACTTCCCTCTCGTCAGAACTCCACCCTGAAGACCAGCCTACCACAGCCCGGCCTGCGTGGCCTCTACGTGGCCATGCGGTTCATCAATAAATGCTGGATTTTGAGATGACTACAAGAGAATGCTACCCGAATGGCAGAGCCTGGCAAGCTACCCGTGTCGTATTTGATATGCCAAATACCAGTAACAATTATAGACCTCATTCCCATGACTTGACGGAATGGTTTGAGGCTCTATATGTTCCTGGAGCAAGCAGGTGCCCTTGGGCTCTACTTGCATGAGACAGGTCATATGGAGATGTTACTGGTGCCCGCTTGAGCAAATCGATGATGAACAGGAAGACAGTGTACATAACTTTATTCCTGCATCTTCTCAAGTGTTTCTTCCTTATATTTTTCCTTTTCCTTTCCTACTTAGTGAGATTTGGCTTTGCTTTTGTTCAAGGATCTTTTCACTCTTTGTCCAGTTTAGTGATTACCACCATACTGGGATGAATACTCACATGGACAGTTGTACTGTTTGCTTTTCTCCTGCTGGATTCATTCAATGTAGGTGACATATTTCTTCCTGTAAGCCTGGACTATTTTGCCAATTTTCTTACCTTCATAGTGGTCTTTCACAACCTGAACCTCATCATCCTTTTGGATGGGCATGGACCACATGTTGTGCTTCTGTTCTAAGCTCTTTGGAAAGAGAGAGAGACATAATCTTCCTGTGAGTGTGGAATATTGAAATATCTTTTATGGTTCTTGCTCTGGTCAGAAGTCACAAAAGGACTGAACTTCATTTTGACTGTTACCACTTCCGTGATGGCCACAGAAGGGAATAACTTATGACTTATTTTAAATTAAACTTTCTATTTTCATATAATGGTACACTCACCTGCAGTTGTTAGAAAAAGTACAGAGCTCTTCCAGGATGGTACCTTGGAGGACCTCAGCATGGTCCAGTATTTGAGCATACCATTTTTGTGTCTCCTACAATAGTCTCAAACTAATCTAAGTTGTCCCAAGCCCATGTTGTGAAAGGACCAAAGTTTGCAGTTGGTGTGTGCCTTTTCTAAGAAAACTTAGAAAAGTTTTCTCTGTGTGACCTAAAGTTCTTAAGAGGCTATCTAAGTTGAAAAACATGCTAAGTGGTCCAAGACAGGCTCAAGCATACTTTCCTAAGGCGTGCTAAGTGGCCCAAGACAGGCTCAAGCATACGTTCCTTATTGAGCATAAAATTGTCATGAAAGTGTTGAAGACACAAGCACAGAATCAGAAATCATAACTTAAAAAATAAAAGTCTTTTAAAAAGAATAGTCATTCTGAGAACACTTTCCCCAGTTTCCTCTAGCAACATGCAAATTTCCAGTACAGCACAGTAACTAGAACACTGACAATCCATTGGTCTCATTCAAACACCCCCTGTTTTACGGTATTCATTTCTGTGTGTCTGCATGTATGTATGTGAGTTCTACACAATCTACCTCACTTGTAGCTTTCTATATGAACCATCACAGATAACATACAGAGAAATTATATCCCCTTGTAAAGTGCTTTTTGATACACACACCCTCCCAACACCTCTTTTTTGTCATTTCTTCCACTTCTAACTCCTGACAGCTATTCATATGTCTCTAGCCCTAAACTTTGAACATTTCTCACTTCATAAATATTATGGTAATAAAATAACATACCATGTAACTGTTTGGAATAGTCTGTTTTTTATTTAGCATACTTGCCTAGAGATCCAAGTAACACAACTGTGTCTATATCCACTCTTTTGACTGAGAAGTATTCCATGATCATGATCACGATCTTCCCGTTGATCATCTATTTGCTAGAGTGGGCACCAGTAATATCTCCATATGTCCTATCTCATGCCAGTAGAGCCAGGGGCATCGGCTTGCTACAGGAACATAAAGAGTCCTCAAACCATTATATTAGGTCATGGGAATGACCTAATATAATTGTTACTGGAATTTGGCATATGAAATACAACACGAGAAGCTTGCCAGGCTTGCCGAGAGGGGAGGCAAACTCTTTAAACACCTCCAAATAAAGCATTTATTGATGAACCAAGCAGCCGTGCGAGCCGGGCTGTGATGGGCTGGTCTGCTGGGTGGAGTTCTGACGAGAGGGAAGTCCAAATGTGGAAAATGGTGGTGCCCGTGGAGTGAGGGGGAGTGGTCTGGCTTGTTGTGAGGCTCTACGGATGTATATATTGGAGTTTATCTAACAACTCAACATTGAAGGACATCTGGATTATTTCTAGTTTAGGGGTATAATCAATAAGGTTGTTCTAAATATTCATGTACAGATTTTGTGAACAATGCTTTATATTTCACTGGGCTAAACATCCAAGAGTATAATTGTTGGGTTGTATAGGAATTGCATGTTTAGGGAAAGTGGGCACCTTTATATTCTCTAGCTATTTAGTATAAAGTAGTACTATATTTTAGGAGAATAAGCTTTGATGCCTGTAAATTTTAACTCAATTTTGCTTTTAGAACTCTATCTTAGGTGCTGGAGAGATAGTATAGGAGTTAGGGTGCTTGTCTTGTATATGACTGACTGGTCCTGGTTCAATCCCCATTGTCTCATCTGCTAGAAGTGATCCCTTAGCATAGTCAGAACAAGCCCTGAGCACAGCTGACTATATCTCCAAAACCAAAAATAGAGAGAAGAAAAGAAATCTTTCTTAAAGAAAGATTTATATATTTGAAATCTTATAGAAATATTTGTATGTTTACTTAAATATATACTTACATTTGCTTAAATATAGTATGCATATACATGTATTTCAGTTGTAGCATGTTTTGCACTGGAAAAAATTCAGAACAACAAAAAATTCATATAATACTCTATGTTGTAACTTTTCTTTTTTGCCATTGAGCACAAGCTGTTATTGTATTTTAATTATAAACTCTGTAAAATGATAAGTTTAAGTACTTCATTTCATAATATGAAATAATTTTCATATTATGAAATGATAAGATAATTTTAAGTACTTCATTTCATTTTGTCTATTTGTATTTCTTCTTCTGAATCAGTCATCATATTCTTTGCACAGAAAACACACTTGAGCCTTTTTCTGATTTTAAGGAATATTTTAAAATGTGGTATTTTAGGCATTAACTGTTATCTGGTTTGCTGCTTTACCTTTGCAACATAGAATGTTCAGATTTCTATGTAATCAAATCTGTCATATATTCCCTGAAGGCTTCTGGATCAGAAGAAATTTCTTCCTTTCATTTCCCTTGACTTTATTATTATTTTACTAGAGTTATGCTTTACATATGAGTTTGTAAGTTGCCACAAATCTGTTTTTAAAGAACAATGGATATATAGATCCCATATAAACAAAAAGATCCATGCTGTGTAAGTCACAGAAAATAATTTTTATTTATTTGTAACTGTCTTGTTTCTTGACAAGCATAATTCTGGCAGTGTTGTATATATTTTAGAGTAATTCCGGAAGCAGTAATTATATCATAACCTTAAATATTATGAACACCTAAATGAAGGCATTGTTTAAAAACACTGCTAATAATGTGTCTGCACATTTTTCAAACGACTCAAATGACACACTCACGTGGATGAGCAGCATGCCATGCACCGGCCTCCTCTGAGGGAGCAGAATGAGAGGAGGCAGAACACTATTGTATGATAGGGTATTTTGTCAAGGAAGTCATTTATCTTGCTTTGGATAGATTGAAGAGCACCATCCAGTAATTTGAACAGATCAAAGTCATGTTGCCTAGTGATGAGGTGTAATAGGAAGAAAAGTATTTGTTCAAAAGATTAGCACAAATATCACTGTTGAGTCAGGTCCAAAACTTAGGTTGATTTAGCAACAACAACAACACCAATGAAGTCATTCGGAAGAACCAAAAAAAGAAATAAATGGAAATGGTCATTTAATCCACATGTTGGAGATTGATGTTTCCTTGGATGAGTGGTCAATGTTTTTTTTGATCCTTAAAAGCAACCCCATATTAAGGTAATTTAACTAATTTAAACATGTTTCCCACTACTGCATACACAAAAATTTCACAGTGGGACTCTAAAGTGAAGGCTGTAAAACCAACTCACCTTAAATGGAAAGATGTTGAAAGTCCTCATATTATGTAATCGGAACAACATGTCAGTCCTGGGAGTCTGGTTAACCAAATGAATGTGCACTTAGTGAAATTTAGGTATAATTTTTTCCTAGAATTATCCCCACTCATTAAAGCAAAATAAGTTCCACTAATCATAGGTTATGTAACTTAGAGGTTGAGTATGATCTTGGGGACAGAGACTCTTTTGAGGTAGCATTGATTTATTACTTTATAGAAATTTCAGGTGTTTGGGATTATGATTTTATATCTGTGCACCCTACATATCATAATCATTACCAAAATCTAATTTTTATCCAGAGATGGTTTTTATTCTATTGCTTGGTCTTCTGCGACACATTAAAAGCAATGTGTAGGAGAAGTTGATACTCTTCCTCTATTTGAGAATCCTTTTAAGCATTTAAATGATCATAGAACTTGAATGAACCAGTACTCATTTGATCAATTTCCTCCATTTTACAGAAGAGTGTAGGGCAACATCAAGGATGGGACTTGCCTGAGGTGGTGTGGTGAGTTCCTGACAAAGCCTCCTTTATATTTTCAGAGGTCCAGACTCCTAGATCAGTGAGCTTCCCTTTACAGAAATAATTAAACAAATAAATAAATCAGGCTCCAAAGTCCATGCATGGGTACTCTGGGGTATTTTCATGATGTCAGACGTCTTCATAATTTTTCCTAAATATAAAACTATGGTGCATTAACTCCATTGAACAATTGTAGAATAAAAGAAGGAATCCAGTGAGTACTGGTTTCTGAGCCAGGGTGGGAACATTAGTCAGCCTTTCCCCTTCTAGAGCTGAGACCAATTCTTTTTTTTTTTTTAACATTTTATTATACCACCGTGAGATATACAATTACAATGCTGTTCACGCTTGGGGGTTTCGGTCACACAGTTTTCCAGCACCCGCCCACCACCAGTGCCCCCCAGCCACCACCCATGTCCCCAATTCCCTCCCCCTCCCACATCCTGCCTAAATGGCAGGTTCTTTATCTCCTCTCTTCTCCCTCTCTCTCCTCCTTCTCCCACACATTGTACACTTCTAAGTGCACTACACTTAGAAGCCATCATTTCATTTTTTGTCTGTATTTAATGCTCAGTTCTATGTTAGCATCAGAACTTTAGACATTTATTCACACATGTTCCCTTCTCTATCTAAACCAACCTCTGACTCCCACGCTTGTGGTAATTTCCACTTTGTAAGATCCCTAGTATATTTATGTCATGCAAATAAATGCAGTCATTCTATGTCTCTCTCTTTCCTTCTGACTAATTTCACTCAGCATGATTCTTTCCATATCCATCCATTTATAGCAAAATTTCATAACTTCATTTTTTCTGACAGCTGCATAGTATTCCGTTGTGTAGATATACCACAGTTTCTTTATCCAGTCATCAGTTCTCCGGCATACTGGTTGTTTCCAGGTTCTGGCTATTGTGAATAGTGCTGCTATGAAAATAAAAGTGCGGATTGTGTTTCCGCTTGTGTTTTTGGCTTTCCAGGGTATATTCCCAAGAGCGGTATGGCTGGGTCAAAGGGGAGCTCAATTTCTAGTCTTTGGAGGAATGTCCATATTGTTTTCCAGAAAGGTTGTACAAGTCGACATTCCCACCAACAGTGTATGAGAGTCCCCTTTTCCCCACATCCACGCCAGCACTTGTTGCTTTTTACCCTTTTGAATATGGGCCTTTCTCTGTGGTGTGAGGTGATATCTCATTGTTGTTTTTGATTTGCATCTCTCTGATGATTAGTGATGATGAGCATTTTCTCATATGCCTTTTGGCCATTCGGATTTCTTCCTTGTCAAAAGTTTCTGTTCATCTCCTCTCCCCATTTTCTAATGGGGTTGGCTTTTTTTCTTATGTATTTGTACCAGTGCCTGATATATCCTGGATATTAACCCCTTATCAGATGGGTATTGGGTGAATGTTCTTTCCCATTCTGTCGACTGTCTTTCTATCTTGGTCACTGTTTCTTTCGAGGTGCAGAAGCTCTTCAGTTTCATGTAGTCCCATATATTTATATTTTCTTCCTAGTTGCTTTGTTAATGGTGTTTCACCTTTGAAGATGTCTTTAGCATCGATGTCGTGGAGGGTTTTTCCTATATTTTCTTCAACGTACTTTATGGATTCAGGTCTGACATTGAGATCTTTAATCCATTTTGATCTGATTTTTGTGCAAGGTGTTAGACACAGGTCCAAATTCATTTTTTTACATGTAGCTGTCCAGTTTTCCCAGCACCACTTGTTGAAGAGGCTTTCCTTACTCCAGTTTGGACTCTTTGCACCTTTATCAAAGATTAACTGATCATTTCTTTGAGGGTGGGTGTCAGGATACTCAACTCTATTCCATAGGTCCACCGGTCTGTTTTTATTCCAGTACCACGCTGTTTTAATTACTGCTGCTTTGTAGTACAGTTTGAGGTTGGGAAAGGTGATGCCTCCCCATCTTCTTCTTCCCAAGGATTGCTTTAGCTATCCGTGGGGGTGTCGTTATTCCATACGAATTTCAGAAGTGTTTGGAGACCAATTCTTTATTGTGATGAAGATCCAGATGTGAGAAACCATGTAAAGAAGTCAAGCTACCAGCTCTCTCTTCCACAGGTTGTCCTTTGTTGGAAACGTTGTCATTTGTGAAAAAAATGCCCATTGACTGAAGGTCAGAACTCTCAGTTGGAGGTAAGAGTATCACCAAAGAGAAGAAAAGGGCACTTAAATGTTAGGTGCTGCTTCCAACAGTTTTTTAATTGTAATTTTTTCATGTATTTTGGGAATTTGAATTTTCTTTCAAGTCTTTGTTCCTTATCCCCAGAGAAGTTGGCATCACAGTACTGACGCTAAGGGATGAGGGATGGAAAG
>JAJIBD010012488.1:10000-27500 GCA_021461705.1 Cryptotis parvus
GTTCTGCATTCAGAGGTCACCCCAGGCATATTTGGAGAACCATATCTGATGCCAGGAATCAAACCAGGGTTTGTCACATGCAACACAGGATTCTTAGCACCTGTACTTTCTCTCTGGCCCTATAATTTATAATTACATATTGTTCATAGAACTTTGACTTTATTTACAAGATCGGATCATTCTAATCCTAGCTAAATCAGATTTATACCATGGGATTCTCAAGGGGTTTAAAACCTTTTGATCTTTTCTCCTCCATTCTTTGTTTATGTCAAGACAGACATTAAGAAGCAAATGTGGTTCCCCTTCTAGGAGCGTTTTTATGTTCAAAGGAAGAACATTGGAAGAAAGTAATGATTAACACAAAGGAATGACTGACTTAATGACGGTTTTCAGGCATCAGTAGAGGAGGTATTTCAGGTCAAGAGAAGTTCTCAGAGTTTTCCACACTGAATGGGAGAAAGGAGAATAAACTCCCATTAGGCATTTCTGCTGATCCATAGGTGTGACCAACAGCCTTTGGTATACCTGCTTGTGATGGAAAAATTAACCTTTTGTATCCAAAAGGCTGGAAGATTTGTCTCCAGGGCCAGAGTTTCCTACAGAACTGCAAGGGGTGGCACAGGGGGCAACGTAGAAATCCACAAGAGGAGGTGATTTATGGGTCTCACCCAGGCAAAAAAACAAGGGGAAGGAAAATCTTGCATGAAGTTCAAGAAAACCTTTTTTTGTCTCCTTTTTTTGTTGTTAGGGTTTTGGGCCATACCTGACAGTGCTCAGGGCTTGCTCCTGACTCTATAACTATGGATCACACCTGGCAGTGCTCAGGGAACCATATGTAGTGCTGGGAGATTGAACCAAGATCAGCTTCATGTAAGGCAAGGCCTTAGCCCCTGTACTATCTCTCCCCACCCTCCACATCTCATTGTATTGAGCTTCACTTTACTGCATTGCACAGACTATGTATTTTAATAAGACTCTCTACCAATCACAACTTATCGAAGGTTCAGCAATTTTCATCAATGAAGCACTTTCTCTGTCTCTGTCTCTGTCTGTCTGTCTGCCTGCCTGACTCTCTCTCTCTCTCTCTCTCTCTCTCTCTCTCTCTCTCTCTCTCTCTCTCTCTCTGCCCCATGCCTCACTCCCTTCCCATTCAGTGTGTGATTGATGGGGGAATGTTTCCCAAACAGTACTTATTTGGCCAGGAGCCTCTCCCTGTGCTACTCAGCCAATCAGACCAGGTGGTTCAATGCCAGGGCCCTGGGATGTGGAAGTGCTTGGGCCTTATGGTGCAAGGGGACCTCCAGGGATCCATATGGTGATACTTGGGGGGTGCAAGGATCTGGTGATATGGTATCAGGATTTGAACTTAGGCTCACTTGAAGGGACCATGTGGTACTAGGATTTGAACTTAGGCCCAGGCACATACAGAGCATGCAAACCCTGACCTTTGAGCTCTCTCTACAGTCCCACAAATAAAGGAATGTATTTTATTTATTTGGAGGCAGGGCACAGCTGGTGGTACTGTACATTTTTTAAGACACAATACTGTCACATGCTTAACAGATGACGGTACTGGAAAATCCACCATTCAAGTGACTTGCTTTGTTGCAACATTAGCTTTGTTGCTGTGGTCGGCCCAGAAGCTGTGGCATCTGTGAGGCAGGCCTATGAGGTAAGCTCAGAGGGAGCGCAGGGAGCAGGGCCCTGCTGAGGGGGCCTCTGTGAACCTCCAATGTCTCTCCTGGGCAGGGCCAGTGGCTGCAGGCCCCTTCCTCTCAGCCCCCCCCCCTCCCTTGCACCCATAACAGAGCTCTCCTTAAAACCTCCTAGATTTCATGATCCCCAACCTCAAACAGCTTTATGACTTCAACTGAGCTCTTTAACGACATCAGAGGGCTGGTGAGATAGTTCAGCAGGTAGGGTGCTTGCCTTGCACATGGCTGACCCTGGTTCAATCCCCAGCACTCCCCATATAATCCCCCAAGCCCCATCAGGAGTGACCCCTGATTATAGTACCAGGAGTGAGCCCGCAGCACCAACATGCATGTCCCAAAAAATCTCCCCCCTGCCCCCCTCAAAAAATCCAAGCTCCTCCAAGTGACCTAGAAGAACCTTTCTTGACTCTCCCTGTCTCCCTCCACCCCCGCCCCGCCAACTGTTCCCCTGGTTTCATCTATTTTGTGAAAAACAAGCAAGTGTGGTTAATGAATTTTAGTTGTCACCCTATTGGGAGACTGGCAAGGTCTACTAAGTTGCCTTGAGGGTAAAGACTTTATTTACTGGCCTGAGTTTCTGAGAGAATGGAGAAAGGCCAATGGCTGTCCCCAAGGCCCTGGCAGGACACCATCCCCCAACCAGACAACCCACCGGGTCACCTGCTGAGTGAGGAGGACAGGTAGTCAGGAGTGCCTATCTGAAGTCTGACTCCAGAGGTAACTTTCCTGCCCACATCATCAGGAACCCTGGTTCTTGTAGTGAAATCTGTGGGCTATTGTCCCCATCCCAGCTATCCTTCATCCCAACCTCACCCTGCATACCCATAAGGCTCAGGAATCCTTGCCTGGTATTTCAGCAGCAGCACCGGATATGAGGAGAGGAAGGGACTTAAACACCTGGAAGCTGACAGGCCTTGAGATGACAATATGAGGGGCCCCTGAAGGACCTGAAGGGCAGTTTTCAGTGGTACCTCTACGCTCTTAGACCCCGTTCCTGCAAACATCCTGACCTCAAGGGGCCTGCTTCTAAAGGGGTGCAGACCCAGAACCTTCTACCTGCTGGGAAGCCTGGAAGTTCATCAAGAGTGTCCATAAAGTGCCAGGGGACCAGTTTATTTAGAGTGAGGTTGGGGGGGCGTGGAAGTCAAGTATAATTCCGGTGCCCTCGGCAAGTGGTGGGCAAGGGCAGGGCTGGATAGTTGGGTCCAGTCTCCCAGCAAAGTGAGTCAGAGCTCAGTCATGCAGACCCAGTTCCACCCCACCCCGAGAGCTGAGCCAAGGGCGTCTGGTGGGTCCTGGGAGGGGATGATGCAGGGGGCACTGCGTCACGACCTCTGGACAAAGGGCTAATTCTAGCAAGACCAGCATGCAGTGATCTGTATTCTCCAGATGGACTCAATAGTGACGCGAGGTGACGCTAGGGTCGAGGGTGCAGCGGGGAGGTGGGTAGGGATGGGAGGCAGGGGATGCCCTTCCTCTGGCCGCCCTGCCCTCCTCCCGCCCTTGACCACAATCCTTGCTGGCACTTCTGCTACTGGGCCTCTGTGCTCCTCCAGTAAGTAAATATCCCTTGCAGCGTGCAGCCAAAAGGATAGGGCACGCACAGTAAACAGGCAGACGTCAGATCGAATTGCATTTCGCTGCTGGCTAGTGCACACCTTGCTGCGTTCTCGTTCTCTTGAAACCAGTCAACTTGGATAGTTTGAGCAGAATGGCTCCACACGCCTCTTCTGGTGCTGTGAAAAGCGCAGTTCCTTCTCGTCCCCGTGGGGCAGGCGCTGAAATCCAGACTGACATGGAGGCCAGGCCATGACCTGTCTTTCCCTGCTGACTCTAGGTTGGGCCCCCTCAGCCAAAGGATCTCTTCCTTCCTTTTTATCCAGGCCCACACCCCCACCCCAACACAGAACTTCTAGACACACACACACACACACACACACACACACACACACACACACTAACACCACCACCACTACCACCACTTCACATCAATGGAAAAACTTGATTCAGTTGCCATGGAGACCAGTCACTGACTTCAGAGCGCCTGTTTATGAAAGATGAAAGTAATGTATGCCTGGCTGATCTGAGCAGCTGTCAGAGGAAGATGGAGCCTGCAGGAGAGGGAAGTCACTAATTTTCATGCCCCTTCACTCTCTGAGGAGTAGGCAGCCCCTTCATCTCCCAAGTGGGGCTGGTAGTGGGGGAGCCCGGCCCCAAGCAAGCCTTGTTCTTGTTTGTGGCTTGTGCTTGTTTATTTTATGACTCGGATGTAACTGTTCTTCCTGTTCCCTCTCCCCGCCCCCATGGCCTTTACTTCCTACTGAAAGATCTATTACCTTTGGGTCATTTGATAGATTAATTAGTCTCTGTGGGCAGGCCCAGGACATCCAAACCCTCTCATGATGAAGTTTCCTTTGGAAAATAGAGTCTGGCTCCCAAGCCACCTACTTAAAGGTTGTCTTGTTTATTCAACAGGTCCCACCAGGTGTGCAGGCCAGAGAGTGCTGGAGGCTTCTCTGTTTTGCTTGAGCAGCTGTCAGGGACGCCATGCCCAGAAGATAGCAAGCAGGCTGTGTCATGGTCAGCAAATGAGTCCATCTCTTTCCTTTCGCTTGTTCTCAGATGAAACCAGAGAACACTTTAGTTCCCACAGTCGTTATTTCTGGCCCCACCCCAATTTTATTTTATTCAAGCACTGTGAATTAAGAAATGTCCAGATTTTGAATATGGTGACTAGGCAAGGGGCTTTTGGGCTAATACTCTAGGTTCTCTGGGTAAGTAGCCATCTTATTTGATAATAAATTAGTAATACAAAGAAATGTACATGCATCACTAACAGCTTTCTTAACCAAAATTCTGGTTCTTGGTTATTTTAAAGATTCTTTAAATCAGTCTGGTGAGTAGTTCTTTACTATTTTAAAAAGATCCTGGTCATAGTGAAGTAATCCCTAGTGCTCATATTATTCACAATTAATTGTTTTACATCTGCACGGCAGAGCCTGGCAAGCTACCCATGTCGTATTTGACATGCCAAATACCAGTAACAATTATAGACCTCATTCCCATGACTTGATGGAATGGTTTGAGGCTCTTTATGTTCCTGGCATGGGAAGATGCCCTTGGGCTATCTCGCATGTGACAGGACATAGGAGATGTTACTGGTGCCCGATTGAGTAATCCATGATCTACGGAAATCAAGTGATCAAGTGATCAAGTGACTGTGAATTACAAAGTTACTCATAGTTGGGTTTTTGACTTACACTGTTTCTCAGCAGTCCCAGCCTCAGTGTCATCTTCCCTCCACCAATGTTCCCAGATTCTCTCTCCTACCCAAACAATCTTGATAGGCACCTTTTAAAACTGGTTATTCAAGTTTGTGTCTTGTGATTTCAGAGTTGTTGACTATGTGGTTTGGGTATTTTGCTCTACTATTCCTTAACGCAGCCAATGCATCTGGATCTCCTTGACCCCTACCTATATCTTCTCTCCTTCCCTTTACTCTATTTCTTTCCTTCTTTCTAAACTCAGGGGCCAAGGGTGATCTAGACATCCCCCACCTTACACCAGTGCATTTCCTCATCCAGTGACTCTAAATACCACATGTAAGTGATAGAACCCTCATCAGTCATTATCATGATACACCAGGGCTAAACAAGAGTTGTTCTCCAACTTCATGGTTGCCAATTGCAAGAGAGCAGTTCCCAAGTGTAATGCAGCAAATTGAACCAGTCAGCCCACCCAGGGGTCTTGGCAGCTAAAGTCACCAGGCTTCCGTGGAGATGGAGCTGGTGTTCCTTTCCCCATCTCTGTCCCATCCCAAAGGCCTGGTGGACCCACCCACAAACTGCTTCCGGCCTGTCAGCCATGATGCAGAGTCACAGACACATGGGGGCAGAGCTGCCATCTGGCTCTCAATGAGGCACAAGGCCGCAAGTCGGCTGCGCAATATCTCAAACTAGTAGAAACCAACCACGTTCTAGAAACATAAAGTAAATTCAAGAACAGAATTTGACCAGATTCACCCATAACCAACCAGAGGAAAATTAAATGGATTTATCAATAACATTGCCATGTATATGTTTTAATGGTCAATATAATTAGTGCCAGCCGAGGCAGCAGGCATGGGGATCAGAGCTGGGGGGGAAATGAGGGTCTTTGGTGGTGGGAACACACTCTTGGTGGGAGTGGTGTTGAAGTATGAATCTTTTCTAACAACTGTATTATGAAAACCTTTTTACTTTGTATCACTTCACTTGTATCACTTGTCTTCCCGTTGTTCATCGATTTGCTCAAGTGAGCACTGGTAACATCTCCTTATGTCCTGTCATATGCTAGTAAAGCCCAAGGGCATCTGCTTGCTCTAGGAACATGAAAAGTCTCAAACCATTCCTTCAGGTCATGGGAATGAGGTCTATAATTGTTACTGGTTTTTGTCATATCATAAATACAACTCGAGTAGCTTGTTAGGCTCTGCCGTGCGGGTGGGATACTCAAGTAGTAGCCTCTCATCTCGTGCTTTTATTGATGAACCATTTATTGAGATGGGGAAAGATCAGCTCTTCTGCTGGGTGGAGCTCTGATGAACTGTGGAGTCTGGATGTTGAAAATGGCGGCCCTCATGGTGTGGGGGTTCCTCTGGCTTACTGTGAGGCTCTGCTGTGATGGTGGGCCAGGGCTGAGAACCTGCCTTCCCTTCTAGGTGCCTCATGATCAGCAGGGCACAAGGAAAGTCGGTAGCAGCTCTACCCCATGTCTCTGAGTCTCTGGATCAGGCATACCTGGGCTTGAAATAGACAGCTCTAGGGTGGGACTCTGATGAGCAGGGCTGTGATCAGCATTTCTGCTGGGTGGAGCTCTGACAAGCTGTGGAGTATAGATGTTGTTACTTTGTAAATCAAAGTATTTTAATGAATGAATGTATGAATGCATGAATGAATGAATGAATGAATGAATGAGCCCACCCAGAGGTCTAGCATGTGGGGAGATGCTATTTGTCATCGCTTCTCGATCCTGAAATGAAGTTCTAGCACCAGCAACTGGTCACAGGCCAACCAGGTCTTTCCTCCTTTCTGGTTTGCTTATCTGAAAATGAAATTAGTGATGCAGATTGGCCTGTCTGATTTTAATTCTTCTTTTTGTTCTTGTTGGCGATAAGTGTCCTTTTGCATAAACATAAGGGTGTTGAATAGCCGAACAAGAGTTAACCCCAGTTTAGGCTTCTTTCAACAAAATACAACCTGTATCTCTCAGGTTACAATGTCTCAGGCCAAGGAAGGTTTGTTCCCAGTCTCTGCACAATTTCCAGGTATTGGCATGGTGACTGGAGCAGAAGCGAGCCACACCTGTTCTTCCTGAGCTGTGTGTGTTGGGAATGAAGACAGAATGTCAGCAGGGGACTGACAGGACAGCCCCCTTGGTGCTTTCAGGATGCTGTGCTTCCAAAGCAGCCTGCAGCTGCACAGAGGAGCTTGCTGGGACCAGAGGAAAGGTACAGTGGGAAGGGCACTTGTCTTGCATGTGGCCACCCCAGTTCAAATCCCAGCATCTCATACGTTCCCCCAAAAATAAAAAAGAAGGAAGAAAGGAACTTGCCCAACAATTGAACCTGCAACTGCTGCCAGCCACTGCGGGAAGCTCTTCATTCTCTTCCTCTCATTTGAAAGCAGAACAGCAAGCTCAGGACACACAAATGCCTTCTCCTTTCCCTGTGGTCAGTGGGAACTATTTTTCTCCAGAGGAACTGCAATTCTGTTTCTCTGATCGAAACTGCAATTCCATATCATGGGATGCCAAAGGAGGTCATACTTTAAACATTTTCTTTGGAGATACATATATATTTTAGATAAATTTTATAAACAGTAAGGAAAAGGGCACGATATTACTCCATTTATGTATTGAATGAAGAGCCATAAAAGGTTTATTCTAAAAAAATGGTTTATTTTGTGGGCCAGGTCCTATTCTGTTTTTTTTTTCTTTTTCGGTCATACCCAGCAATACTCCTGCCCCTTCACTCAGGAATTACTCCTGGAAGTGCTCCAGGGACCATATGGGATGCCAGGGATCAAACCTGGGTCAGCCGTGTGCAAGGCAAACTCCCTACCCATTGTGCTATCACTCTGGCCCTAGTTCTGTTCTGTTCTTAAGGAACACATTTTTCCTCTCAGAATCAGCTTTTGAGAAATAATTACTATATAACAAATTCATCCATGTTAAGTTTACAGTTTCATGCATTTCCACAACTGCATTGGGTCCTAAAACCACCACAAATCAGATTTTAGGACATTGCCATCACCCTAAAAGCTTGATTGCCTGTCAATTTCCACCCACTTCTCCTATGCCCTAGCAACCCCTGATCTGCTTTCTGTCACTCTAGTTTCAGCTCTCCTATCATATAAAGAACGTGCTTTTGACTCAAGAGTACTAGTAAACTAATTAATAGGCATTTGCAATTCAAATTGAGTCAAGAGCTTTGAAATGAGCCACACAGACTCAAAAAGGAAATTCTTTTCTTTTAACGAAATATTTTTAAAATTTAGAATATATAAGAAAGAGATGCAGGAAACCCATGAAGTAGAAGATATTAATCACACACCCCAAGTTGAGACATGGGCAATTCCAAAATGGAATGGGAGGCGTTTACAAGGAAGGATTTGTGGACTGGAATCCGAAGAGCTAATAGCTTTTACCCAGGGGAAGAGAAGTGAGAAAAGTGTTCAAGGCTTCGGCAACTGTATGCACAAAGGTCCATAGAGATTCAAGGTGGGTTTGTCTAGGAATTACAAGTCTCTATAGCTCAAGGTTGGAGTATAAGGGGCAGGAGAGGCAAGTTAAGAACTAGAAGTGAAAAAATCTGTTCAAACAATGAAAGTCTTTATAACCCCCTTTGTCTTTTGTTCCCAGAGAGAGTGAACAGTCATTGAAGCATCTTCAGCAGGAAGATGAGGACTTCATCAGGGAATCAGATCTGCATTTCAGAAAGATCACACTCCCTGCATGTAGAGGGTGGAAAGGAGGCTAGGTCCCAATTTAGAAACTGGTGCCTCATAAAGGAGCTACCACTGTGGAAAGTCTTTTTGACAATGGTATTGGGGGGGAAAACCCACAAAAAAGTGGACTCCTATCTCCCATACAAAGGCTAGTTTAAAATGAATTAGAGACCTCGGTATTGGATCTTATCCATAAAACCATAGAGAAAAACAGGCAGAGTACAATACTAACCTCAAAAGAATTGTCAATGACAAGGAAAGCAAAAGCAATAGTAAGTTAAGAAACTGAAAAGTTTCTGTGCTATAAAAGAAACATTGACAAGGAGAGCAAGAACAAGAATAAACTAAGAAACTGAAATTTCTGTGCTATAAAAAGAAATGATGACTAAAATAAAGACATCCTCACTAAATGGGAGAAAATATTCATGGGAGAATATTTGATGGGAGAAAAACACCATCTATTCGGCAAAGGACTTGTATTCAAATTATATGTAGCAGAAAAAATGGCAGAAATGCTAAACAACTTCATTAAAAAATGTGGAGAGGAGAGGAACAGGTAAGTCTTCAAAGAAGACATAAAGATGGTCAATGGACATATGCAAAAGTGTTTATCCTCACTGATTATCAGGGACATCAAATAAAAATAACAATGTGAGAGCTCCTTAACCTAGAGAGAAAAGCATGTATGAAAAGTCCTGGCACCTGAGTGATGGAACAGTGAGTAGAATTTGTTTTGCACTTGGCCAATGCAGGCCAAGTCAGGTTCAAGATCCTGAATCCCATATGGTCCCTGAGCACTACCAGGAGTAATTCCAAAGTGCATAGTCAGGAGAAACCCTTCAGGATCACTAACCCCCTTCCCAAAGAATCCAAACAGTTTAGAGGCAAGAACTGCTGACAAGAAAACAGTTAAAAAAGAAACCTTCAATCACTCTTGGTAGGGTTATTGCTTGGTTTAATTTCATTGAAAAATAGTACGGAGACTTGACAAAAAATTAAAAATGTAACTCCAATATGGATCAGCTACTGACCAACTAGTATCCCACCCGCATGGCAGAGCCTGGCAAGATACCCTGTCATATTTGATATGCAAAATACCAGAAACAATTATAGACCTCATTCCCATGACCTGATGGAATGGTTTGAGGCTCTTTATGTTCCTGGAGAGAGCAGATGCCCTTGGGCTACATTAGCATGTGACAAGACATATGGAGATGTTACTGGTGCTTGCTCGAGCAAATCAATGATCAACGGGAAGACAAGTGACAAGTGACAAGTGACTCCAATATGATCCAAAAATCCCACTCCATAATACCTACACTCAGAACACAAATAAAGTAATTTGTAGTGATTACACACACATACCCGCCATTTTCCACATTCGGACTTCCCTCTCGTCACAACTCCACCCAGCAGACCAGACTATCACAGCCCGGATCATCCACAGCCACCCTGCAGCAGTTTTTTTTTCAATCCGGACCAGGTATGCTGAACCAGAGACTCTCAGATATGGGGCAGAGCTGCTACTTGCTCTCCCTGTGCCCAGCTGCTTGTGAGGCGCCTGGGAGGCATGGCGGGTTCTAGCCCTGGCCTCCCATCCCAGCAGAACCTCACAACAAGCCAGACCACACTCCCTACTCCATGGGGCCTGCCATTTTCCACATCCGGACTTCCCTCTCATCACAACTCCACCCAGCAGACCAGACTATCACAGCCTGGTTCATCAATAAATGTTTTTATTTAGAGGTGACTACAACAGTATGCCACCCGCACGGCAAGCCTGGCAAGCTGCTCATGTAGTAATGATATGCCAATTACCAGTAACATTTATATTTGGTCATTCCCGTGACCTAATATAATTGTTTGAGGCTCTTTATGTTCCTGGAGCAAGTGGATGCCTTTGGGTTCTACTAGCATGAGACAGGGCATATGGAGATATTACTGGTGCCCGCTCTAGCAAGTAGATGATTAACGGGAAGATAGTGATAGTGATAGTGATTACACACACACACACATATATATGTATGTGCATGTGTGTGTGTGTGTGAGAGAGAGGGAGAGAGAGAGAGAGAGACAGAGAGAGAGACAGAGATAGAAACAGAGACAGAGGAAGAGATTATTTATAATAGCCAAGATCTGGAACCAACCTGATTGGCCAATAACAAATGAATGCATAAAGAAAGTGCGACACACACACACACACACACACAATGTAATACTGCTTAGCTATAAGGAAGTAAATCTTCATTTCTCTGCAATTTGAATAGAATTAGAAGGTGTCACAGGCTAAGCAAAGTGAATCAGAAGTGGAAAAACAAATGCCAGGAGATCTCACTCATATGCAAAGTGTAAAGTAACAACACAAAAGAAGTAGACAATGGTCAATGAAAATGAATCCTGAGATCTGCTGATAGAACTGAGGCTGCTAAATTAGGGGCTAGGGATGGAGGGCTGCGTGCTGCAGGACAGGACCTTGGGATAGTCACGGATGCTGGCAGATTGTGGTGCGGGTGGTGCAGTAATATTCTAAGCCCAAAACATTAATACTAATAAAAATCACAAAAGCTTAATGAAATAAAATTGTTAGCAAAGAGATGAAAATGAAACTGATGCTTCTGTTTAGATGGGAGGGAATGGCGAACTCTGCGAGGGTGGTTGTAGGTGGGGTGGGAATGAGGAGAAGTCGATTTTTTTTAAAGAGAGAATTTAGGAGAAGTAAAGGGACTAAATAAGTATCAAGGAAGTGGAAAGAATGAGAATGTGGCAGCAGAGAAGATTCATTGCATCTAGTTTGGGATCTCACCCAGATGGTTGCATTCACTGAGTGAGCCTGCAATGAGGTGTGGGAACGGTTAGAGGAGAGGGCAGAGAACATTGCTTCTGCTCTGGGGTTTGGGAAGTCCAGGACGCTGACATCTGCCATTGGGTGTGTGAGTCCCGGGCTCCAGAAAAGCAATCCACATAGAGCTTACGCTTCTCCACTCCATAAACAAGCTTCTGTGTTCTTTCAACGAGCTGACCCACAGAAAACCTAGGGATTTATCCTGTCAAGTGGAACATTGTTTCATATAAATAGGATTTGCTTCTTGGACTGTAAGGTTTAAGGAAATGTATTTTGTATGTTACAAACCTTTGAAAAACTAGAAAAGTATTACTTCAGTGACTGTTCCCTCTCCCCTAGCCTAACACAACTCACCTATCAACATGTACATATCTTGTAGATGAGAAAAGATAAATGCTCACTCCTATTCTGAGTTTTCTAATCCTCAATGTGCTGAGGGTGGTATATATTTGCTGCTGCTCATGTATTGTATTTCATTGCATCTGTAAAATGAAACTCTTATATTCAATAAATATATCCACAAGTGAATTTAATGGTCAAAAGATCTTTTCTTTCCTTTTAATTTTGTTTGTTTGTTTGTTTCGGGGTCTTATTGTCTGTGCTCAGGGCTACTCCTAGTTCAGTGCTCAGGTATCACTCCTGGTGGGGCCCAGGGGACTATATGTGATGCTGGGAGTAGAACTGAGGGTAATCCACATGCAGAGCAAGTGCCTTAAATTTCTCTGCAGCTCCAGAAAACCTTTTCCTTTTCAACCTCCTTTCTCTTTCAAACTGAAAGATGTTAAAGACATGTCTCAATTTTGTTGCCTTTGTCTTATTCGTGAAAGGAATACTAGAGAAATCTAAGCACTAGAAATTACCATTGGGGTAATTAGGGGCTAGAAAGTATATACTATACTATTTTACTGTGGAAATAGCTATAAGGAGGTAAAAACATATTGTTCTTATTTGAAGGTAAGGGAAAAGCCACAATCTTCAAAGAAACTCATTAGAATTCTAGCTAAATGCATGAAACTCTGTGTGCAATGTTCTTCCTTTCTCTTTAGAATTTGCAATCTAAAATGCATAAAACCTATTTCTTTACAGTTCCCCATAGAAGTCTGACATGAGTGACAGTAGATTCCGGGCACCCAGGGCAGACTTGTCAGGTCCCTTTCTTTGTCTCAGAAGGAAGAGAATCACAGATTCTCTGCTCCCAAAGACAGTTATTTTCTCCGATCTCAACCAGGATTTGGGCCACAGTGATATTGGTCAGATATCATTAGTCTGCTTCTCAAGGTCTCAAGTGGGACTATGCTAAGTTTAGAGAGTACCTCTCTCTTATCCTTCCATAACTGAAGGTGAAAACGAGCTACTCCATCACTTGCATGATAACGGTGAATTGCGAGCCATTCTCTTGCCTACTTGAGAATTCAGCATATTAGACATTTGACTCTGCTCTCCTTTAGTCTGACAGTTGCCACCAGACCTCATGTTGATCAGCTGCTCGGAGGCTATTTTAAAATATTCTTGCTTTCATTATAAGCTAAGTCACATTCCTCTTGCATTTTCTGAAGAAGTTATGTCAAAGGAAACTCAACACCCACTTTTCTCATTATTTGCTCCTCCGTTTGCTCACTCATCAAAAGACACTGCTATTTGATCCCTCTGAAGATTATTTTCCCTGAAGTGATGTGCCAGGGGAAGGGGAGCTGACTCCATAGTCAGGTGACTGAAACTTGTTCCCATTTTTTACTGTTGACTCAAAAATTGCCCTTGGACAAGTCACTGGGCCTTTCTTGCTGTGTCTCTGGGGACAAAAATCTGCCAACCAAATCATGTGGATTTGAATATTATTGTGTCGTCTGGAACAAAATAGAAGAGGACCAAGTGTCCATGTGGCCCAAACTTATGGGAGAAGGATGACCATTGAACCTCAAAAATGTCTTTGAATTGTCAGTTCTGGAATACAACAGTGCCTGCAGGTGTGGTACCATCCTCTGGGAGGTCAGTCCTAGCACTTAAATTTCCAGAAAAAAGAAAAAAACGTCAACCTCTCCGTCCTGAATATTCTGTGTGTCCCATGTCCCCATACTCTGTCTTTCTCCTGTCATGAGCATCCCATTGATTGTGAACACTTGCTTAATTCAAGTTCTGAATTTAGGATTTATAGAAGGATTTATGGCCTCTTTGGGCAACATTGTACTCTGGGGGTGGAGGTATAGTACAGTGGGTAAGGCATTTGCTTTGCTTGCAGTAGGCCTGGGTTTGGTCCCAAACATCATATATAATCCCTGAGCATTATCTGGAATTACTCCTGAGACAGGAGAAAGATCCAGGAGAAATTCCTGAGCAGCACAAAGTATATACCTCACCCCCACCCACACCCCCAGGAAAATTAGCACAGCAGGAAGGGCACTTTGCCTTACATGTGATTGACCTGGGTTTGATCCCCAGCACCACATATGGTCCCCCAAGCCCTGCCAGAAGTGATTTCTGAGTGTAGAGCCAGAAGTAAGCCCTGAGAATTGCTACATGTGGCCACAAAACAAAACAAGAACAAAACAAAAGCAACAAAGCTTTCAATATTTTCTATATCCAGTACATACTCAACAAATAGAGAGCATGCCAGAGAGATTTGTCAAAAGTACACATGAACATACTTTCCCTACCTTAGTTCTCATTTCTATGTCTTTGAGTTGACTTATTTCATGCCAAGATGGGCTGGGATCTGTTTAACCCCATTTCCCTGACCCCACTGTTCCGAACATTGAAACACTGTCGCACATACATGGTTATTAGTAAGAAATTCCCTAATCATCCAAGAAGCTGGTTTTGTAAGCTTGGCAAAGCATTACCTAACTCCATTTAGGTGCTCTGCCCTTATTTTATGTGAAAGGTTCTCTTGAGAGTGACAGAACAATAATTTTTAAACAGCATTTATATTGACAGCAGGCAACCACAATTTTCTGCATTTATGCTCGAACACAGGACAAGTTCTGAGTCACACCTCTGACGCCTTTCTCAAAGGTGAACAGATAGGGCTAGCTAGAATCTTCTTGGAGCATACCTCAGTATACAGAGTACTCCTAATGTTTCATCCAATGAACACCATTAGCTGCAACTGCAAAAGCCCATTTATAACATCCTTTGTGTTAACAAACATCACTTATTTTGCCAACAGAAACCTCTTCTATCATGCACTGTGCTAATTAAGCCAACTTTTTTGCTGTTGAATTCAGAAAAGATAGTTAAAGCACTTGGGGCAACCACCTGAAAAACTTTCTCTTGGTTAGAGAAGAAACAGAAGCAACTGAGACTTTTAAAATGCAGTTTAAAAGGCCCATGGTGCCCTCCTCTTTGAAAATAAAGCCAAGAGTAATTGGAGTTCTACAGAGCTTTCCTTCTCACATTTTTTCTACCAACCCTCGAGGGATTTGGTCTACTGGTTTCTCTTCCCCAGGTGGGCCTCAGTCAGTGGGTTGTAACTGAGAGTAATTCACGTACAAGTTTCCCTAAGGACTTTCTTAGCCTCTTTGGATAATTTTTGTATCTGAGGGAAAGATGTCAGAAGAGCCACAGAACCTTTCGGTTTCTGGGCCAGTTTCCTTATTTTCCTTTCCTTGTTTTCGATACTTATATTGAGGTCAGTGGGAAAGTCCTTGGTGGTGGCTGCTAGGAGTCACCTCTCTGTTCCCACCCCTCTAGCCACTCAGTTATGCACAGCACTTCCTGCTTCCTGCAACTTCAGCTTTGGCAGAGCTGCAGACTCACGCTTCTTGTGCTACTACTGCCCTATCTGTTCTGTTCTGTTCTGTTCTGTTCTGTTCTGTTCTGTTCTGTTCTGTTCTGTTCTGTTCTGTTCTCTTTCTGTTCTGTTCTGTTCTGTTCTGTTCTGTTCTGTTCTGTTCTGTTCTGTTCTGTTCTGTTCTGTTCTGTTCTGTTCTGTTCTGTTCTATTCTGTTCTGTTCTATTTCTGTTCTGTTCTGTTCTGTTCTGTTCTGTTCTGTTCTGTTCTATTTCTGTTCTGTTCTGTTCTGTTCTATTCTGTTCTGTTCTTTTTCTGTTCTGTTCTGTTCTGTTCTGTTCTGTTCTGTTCATTCTGTTCTGTTCTGTTTCTGTTCTGTTCTGTTCTGTTCTGTTCTGTTCTGTTCTGTTCTCTGTTCTGTTCTGTTCTGTTCTATTTCTGTTCTGTTCCTGTTCTGTTCTGTTCTTTTCTGTTCTGTTCTGTTCTGTTCTGTTCTGTTCTATTTCTGTTCTGTTCTGTTCTGTTCTGTTCTGTTCTGTTCTGTTCTGTTCTGTTCTGTTTCTGTTCTGTTCTGTTCTATTCTGTTCTGTTCTGTTCTGTTCTGTTCTGTTCTGTTCTGTTCTGTTTCTGTTCTGTTTCCTGTTCTGTTCTGTTCTGTTCTGTTCTGTTCTGTTCTGTTCATTCTATTCTGTTCTGTTCTGTTCTGTTCTGTTCTGTTCTGTTCTGTTCTGTTCTATTCTGTTCTGTTCTGTTCTGTTCTGTTCTATTCTGTTCTGTTCTGTTCTGTTCTGTTCTGTTCTGTTCTGTTCTGTTCTGTTCTGTTCTGTTCTTTTCTGTTCTGTTCTGTTCTGTTCTGTTCTGTTCTGTTTTCTGTTCTGTTCTGTTCTGTTCTGTTCTGTTCTGTTCTGTTCTTTGTTCTGTTCTGTTCTGTTCTGTTCTGTTCTGTTCTTTTTTCTGTTTCTTTTCTGTTCTGTTCTGTTCTGTTCTTTTCTGTTCTATTCTGTTCTGTTCTGTTCTGTTCTGTTCTGTTCTGTTCTGTTCCTGTTCTGTTCTATTCTGTTCTGTTCTGTTCTATTCTGTTCTTTCTGTTCTGTTCTGTTCTGTTCTGTTCTATTCTGTTCTGTTCTTTCTGTTCTTTTCTGTTCTGTTCTGTTCTGTTCTGTTCTGTTCTGTTTCTGTTCTGTTCTTTTCTGTTCTGTTCTGTTCTGTTCTGTTCTATTCTGTTCTGTTCTGTTCTGTTCTGTTCTGTTCTGTTCTGTTCTGTTCTGTTTCTGTTCTGTTCTGTTCTGTTCTGTTCTGTTCTGTTCATTCTGTTCTGTTCTGTTCTTTTCTGTTCTGTTCTGTTCTGTTCTGTTCTGTTCTGTTCTGTTCTGTTCTGTTCTGTTCTGTTCTGTTCTGTTCTGTTCTGTTCTGTTCTGTTCTGTTTCTTTTCTGTTTCTGTTCTGTTCTGTTCTGTTCTGTTCTGTTCTGTTCTGTTCTTTTCTGTTCTGTTCTGTTCTGTTCTGTTCTGTTCTGTTCTGTTCTGTTCTATTCTTTTCTGTTCTGTTCTGTTCTGTTCTGTTCTGTTCTGTTCTATTCTGTTCTGTTCTGTTCTGTTCTGTTCTGTTCTGTTCTGTTCTGTTCTGTTCTGTTCTTTTCCTGTTCTGTTTCTGTTCTGTTCTGTTCTGTTCTGTTCTGTTCTGTTCTGTTTCTGTTCTGTTCTGTTCTGTTCTGTTCTGTTCTGTTCTGTTCTGTTCTGTTCTGTTCTGTTCTGTTCTGTTCTGTTCTGTTCTGTTCTGTTCTGTTCTGTTCTGTTCTGTTCTATTTCTGTTCTGTTCTGTTCTGTTCTGTTCTGTTCTGTTCTGTTCTGTTCTGTTTTCTGTTCTGTTCTTTTTTTTTGTTCTGTTCTGTTTTCATACCTTTATTTTTTCTCATTTTATTTATTTTATTTAAACACCATGATTTACAAAGTTCCCTCTGTGTCATTGTGAATGCTGTGTCTCTGCAGTTGTTTCAATGCACTAATATCACATGTACTCATGTGACCCAGACACACTGTATATGAAACTCTAGGACACAGAGGTGTGTGTCTGCAGCTAATGCATGTCTTGCTTGCATGACACCTGTGTTCAATCCCAGGCATAGCAAAACTAAACACAGTAACAGAACCATGAGTTTCTCTCTTGACTTTTTGATTAGTGCTTCAGTTCCTCCACTGGGCTTAGTGGTTTGCTCCAAACTTCAGAAAACA
>JAJIBD010012488.1:32500-42988 GCA_021461705.1 Cryptotis parvus
TCTTCTTTTCCTTCTTCTTCTCCTCCTTCTCCTTCTCCTTCTCCTCCTTCTCCTTCTCCTCCTCCTGCTTCTCCTCCTTCTCCTTCTTCTCCTCCTTCTCCTTCTCCTTCTCCTCCTACTCCTCCTGCTTCTCCTCCTCCTTCTCCTTCTCCTCCTTCTCCTCCTTCTCCTCCTTCTCTTTCTCCTCCTCCTCCTCCTCCTCCTCCTTCTTCTTCTTCTTCTTCTTCTTCTTCTTCTTCTTCTTCTTCTTCTTCTTCTTCTTCTTCTTCTTCTCCTCCTCCTCCTTCTCTTCCTCCTCCTCTTCTTCTTCCCTCCTCCTCTTTCTCCTCCTTCATTTTCTGCTTCAGCTTTTGCTTCTTTCTTCTTCCTCTTTTCTCTCTCTTTCTCACCCTTTTTGTACATTGTAGCTTGTAATACATACATTTAGGGGTCATCATGTATATTCCTTTGTCTACATTCAATGTTCAGTTCTAGTCTAGCATTACCATTTCCAACAATTATTAGCACAGTGGTCCCTTCTCTCTATTACCTAACCTCTGACCCCACACACTTGAGGTAGATTCCAACCATTGACAAGTCCTCCTGGTTCCTGTTTTGCTTGATCTTTGACAATAGTCTCATAATATTATATATATATTTTATCCCACAAATGAATGCAGTAATTCTATATCTACCCTTTCACTCAGCATGATACTCTCCATGTCCATCCATTTGTAGGCAAATTTCATAATTTTGTTTTTCCTAACAGCTGCATAGTATTCCATTGTGTAGTTGTACCACAGTTTCATTGTGTAGATATGCCACAATACTGGAAATGCCTGTCCCTGGCGCTCTGTGGAAGACCAGCTGCATTAATGTCCCTAGTGGCCATATAAGGCCAGAGAAGTAATCAGAGAAGGTTGGGAAGAGTCTTGCCTGCACCCCTCTTGCAGGAACCCAAGTAGCACAGTTGATTCTCAGAGCCAGTGTGGGACTAGCCTCTGGGAGAAGTAGAAGTAGCCTGCCTCAATTTCTCTGGATTCTCTGGAGTTAATGGGCAGACATGGACTCCATGTGCCAGTGGGCCCTAGAACACATTCTCAGTCTCAGCTTCCAGAGGAAGGATGGAACTGAACAGAATGACCATCAAGTGATTCTTCTTAACAACAGTGTCACCCCTCACAGAACATATTTCTCTGCAGCCAAGGTGGGATGTGTCCGAGCCATAGCCTGCTCTTATCACAGGCCCAAGAGGCTTTCCTGGACTCTGCAGTGTGTCTGACCACAGAAGGCCATGTGTGCTGTTTGTGACAGGGTGTCACAAGGAGACAGCAGGAAGTCCTGTCAGCTCTGGTGTGCGGATGCTTCCTGTGGGGCCAGGACATTGCCCTAGAGGGAGGGAGACTCCTCTTTCTTCAGCTCAGCTTCCTCATCCTAGCAGAACTCCTGTTGTCAGTGTGGTGGTAGTGGGGATATTCAAGAATATTCTGGGTTCACTTGATCACTTGATCACTTGACATCCTGTTATTCGTCGATTCGCTCAAGCGGGCACCAGTAACATTTCCATTTGACCCTGTTATGTGCCAGTGTAGCCCAATAGCATCTGCTTGCTCCAGGCGCACAAAAAGCCTCAAACCGTTTGTTCGGTGTCTTGATGAAGAAGTCTGACCATCTTGTCTGACCATCTTGATCACGTGGGCGGCCACATGATCTTTTGACATCCTGTGGGATTCAGTCAGTAATGGCTCTAGTCCAGCGGTCATCTCCAAATCACATTACATGTACAGCCCATCTGATTTTTTGAAGACTTGGCAAACGAGACAGCGTCCCTAACTCTGGATCATCAATGGACATCAGATCTCTGGATTCCTTCTCTCATTTGAGTGAGGTGTGATATTCTAAGCATAGCTATTTTTGGGGAGACCCAAATAGCGTTCTCATCCTGCTTTAGTAGGGCCTGGGTCTTTGAGGTGTATATTAATGCAGGGAGAATGGTGGAGTCGAAGAGATGTGCCTGGAGCAGGTGGTTCTTTGTCCTTTTAGCTATTTCTTCAATACTCTTGAAGGCGTTCCATGCCACTCTCTTCCTCCTGCGCAGCTCAGGTTTTAGGTCGTTCATCATGTTGACTTCTCCACTTAGGTACACATAACTGCTGCATTCAGAAATGTTTGTTCCATTGAGAGTGAATGGGGCCTCTGGAACTAGTTCATTTTTCGTGAACATTGTTTTATTGAGATTCAGCTGTAGACCTATCTTTCCACATTCACAGTCGAAGTCAGCCAACATTTGTGCCACTTGGCTAATGTTTGGTGTTATTAGAACAATGTCATCAGTGAATCGGAGGTGGTGTAGTTGCCAACTGTCTATCTTCACTCCCATTCCTTTCCATTCTAATTGTCGCATGACATTCTCTAGGAGGTAGCACTGTAGAGTTTCAGTGAAATGGTATCATGCTGCCAAACCCCTTCTTTTGACATCAATGATCACTTCCTTGTAGAATGGTGAGATCCTGGTGGTGAATCCGTAATACAGCTCACAAAGGATCTTGATGTATTGGGTTTAAATGCCCTGTTTGGCTAGGGCTTCAATGAATTCAATTTCATAGAAGCCTTTGATTTCTTCAATGAAGAAATCAAAGGATTTCTTCAAATCAATGAGCGTGACACAGAGTGGCATCTTGAACTTCCCTACAAACTTCAATGAGCTTGGTTACCATGTGGATATGGTCAATTGTGCTGAATCCTTTACAGAAGCCAGTTCGCTCACATTATTGTACTTCATCTAATGTTCTGCCAATCCTGTTCAAGATGACTTGAGTGAACAGCTTGTAGATGACAGACAACAGGCAGATGGGGTGATAGTTGCCAATGTGAATGTCTCCCTTCTTGAACTGTAGAACTGACCTGCTGGTTTTCCATTGGGAGGGCACCATGCATTCAGACAGGTAGTGTGTGAAGAGCCTAGCCAGTGTATTGGTGAGTACTAATGAAAGATTCTTCAGGTGTATGAGTCTGACTTTGTTTGGCCTGGGTGCTGTTCATTTCTTTACCAACAAAATGGCATGTTGGATTTCAGAAGGGGAATGTTGGGAATGACATATCCATCCTGTGGAATTTGGTATGTGGGCAGGTGGGCATGGCTATCGTAGAGATCCAGTAGAAGTCATGGATAATTTTCTCCATTGCCTTACTGGAAGATGTGACAGATCCGTCAGGACATAGGAGGGCAGTCATTTTGGTCTTATAGTTGACAAATGTCAGGCGGGCTTTGCGAATGCTTTTCCCGGCTTCTGCTGCATCTGCCAGTATTTCTGCTTTTCTCTCTTTGAGGTCTTCCTTTATGGCTTCTGTGCACAGCTTTGTGAGCTTGGACATTAGCAGTTGGTTGCCTGAGGCTCGCGCCTTGCCACATTGGCAAATGAGCTCGAGGTTTTTTTGAAGACAGGTTTCCTTTTGTGTCTTTCTCTCTCTCAGCATTCTTCACACAATCATGGAGGTGCTGAACCAGTAGATTGTAGTCTTCATAGATGTCATTAATGATGGTATCTTCCCATGTTGCCTCAATGGTACCAAAGAGTTCCCAGTTGGTGGTTGTTCTGGGAGTTCTCTTCTTAAACTTTGCAGCCTTTTCTCTGTATTGCGTGAAGTAGAATTTTTGCAAGAAGGAGGCGGTGGTCCAATCCTGTTTGGAATTTTTGGGACAACAGTGACATTGGTCAGGCAAAACCGTCAATTGAATATAATGTGATCAATTTCATTGTGGAACTGTCCACCAGGAGATTACCATGTCTAATGTTTCGATTCAGCCTTCTGGAACTGTGAGTTCCATTGAGTGGTGTCTTGGTGGATCTCACCCTGTTCAATCCATTCTAGGCCATGCGTCCCGATGTGGAGTTCTTCAGCCATTCTTCTCGGTCTGATCTTGGCATTAAAATCACCGACTATGATGTTATAGAAGGTGTGATAGCTGAATCATGCCCAGATAGTCAGATAGGGCCTTTCATCTTTAAAGACTAAAGAAGGGAAATTTCCTACTAGAAATTGGTCTATCACCAACAAAGTTGCTTTTATTGTAGCAGTAGAGTGGAATCAAGAGTTCCAGATAGTTTAATGTTTACTTGTGAACTTTTTCAATTGACATCACAGTCAAAGTGGTGGGGAGATACATATTAGTGTGTAGATGATGAAGGGGGGGAGAGAAAAATAAGTTGAATCTCTTATCCCACAAAGGAGATTTCTATTGGGTAGAAACTTGAATCCTAATGTAGAAAAAAGTTAAAATTATTATAGTAAAAGAGTATTCCAAACTGGGATAGGTTAAATATCTTAAATACAACTTCCAGACATGGGGCAGAGGTGCTACTTGCTCTCCCTGTGCCCAGCCACTCCTGAGGCGCCCAGGAGGGATGGCGGGTTCTAGCCCTCCTGCCACCCCAGCAGAGCCTTGCAACAAGCCAGACAGCCCCGCACTCCATAAGGGCCTCAATTTTCCACATCTGGACTTTCCTCTCATCAGAACTCCACCCTGCAGACCAGCCTATCACAGCCTGGCTGCACGGCCTAGCGGCCGCCCGGTTCATCAATAAATGCTGGATTTAGAGATGACTACAAGAGTATGCCACCCGCTACGGCAGAGCCTGGCAAGCTACCCGTGTTGTATTTGATAAGCCAAATACCAGTAACAATTATAGACCTCATTCCCATGACCTGATGGAATGGTTTGAGGCTCTTTATGTTCCTGGAGGAAGCAAATGCCCTTGGGCTCTACTTGCATGAGATAGGACATATGGAGATGTTACTGGGGCCTGCTCGAGCACTCCGATGATGAGCGGGGAAGACAGCGATACAGTGATACAACTTCAAAAGTATAATCTACAAGAGAAAAATAGTAGATATGACTACTTCAAAATGATTGGTTTCTATTAATAAGTGACACCACTAATTTCTTTTTGGGGGACACCACTAAATTTTAAAATATTTTATTACATCACCATGATATAGACAATTACAAAGCTGTTCATGATTGAATTTCAGTCATACTATCTTCCAACACCCCTCCCTTCACAGTGTACATTTTTCCAACACCGATGTTTCCCTCCCAGTTTCTCTCCCTGCTTGCCTCTATGGCACTTTTTCTGTCTCTCTCTTTCTCTCTTCTTTTTTGCATTGTGGCACTAATTATCATGTATTTACCTTTACCTACTTTTAATACTCAATTCTAGTTTAGCCTTATCATTTATGACTATTGTTGGCAAATTGGTCTCTTCTCTATCTTACTTAACCTCTCTCCTCCACACCTTGTGGTAGAGTCCAATCATTGACAAGTCCTCCTGATCCCTGTTTTGCCTGACCTTGCATATTAGTCTCAATTGACAAGTCCTCCTGACCCCGTTTTGCCTGGACTTTCATATTAGTATCATTATATATATTTTATATCCCACAAATGAAAGAAGCCATTCTATACCTGCCCTTCTCTTTCTAACTTCACTCAGCATGATACTCTCCTTGTCCATCCATTTATAGGCCAAATTTCATAACTTCATTTTTCTTATAGCTGCATAGTATTCTATTGTATAGATGTACCATAGTTTCTTTATACAGTCTGTTCTTGGGCATTCAGGTTGTTTCCAGAATCTGGCTATTGACTAATGCTGCATTAGTGATTATTAAACTACTATTTAATATATTAAATAATATTATTAAATCAATTAATAACAAATAATAATCAATTATTTTTATTTATAATTATTATCAATGAATAATTATTTTATTAATAATAATAAGAATTATTATTAAATACTGTTAAATAATAATGGACTGTTATTAAATTGAAGTTAAAACAGCAGGCAGAGTGAGAGAAGAAATTTATGATGTCTTAATAGAGACAAAACTTCAACATCTATAGTATATGGATTCTGAAGATTCAACCATAGAATAAAGTAGGCAAAAATAAAGGGGTAAAAAATAAATAAAAGGGGTAGAATATATAACAGACAACTCATAGAAGTGAAAGATCCAAAGCTTTTTGGTCTATGAGGAATTGCCCATAAGTGATCAGGGAAATATAGATCATAATAAGAATGAGAGATCACCTATGCATTCTAAAAGCATGTTAAGCTGCAAGGCTTATAGATATTAGCTTGGCAAATCTATGAATAATGCCAAGTGCAGGTAGGGATGTGGGGTAGAGATTCCTTTTGCTGCTGGTTTTGGAGCATGGGTAGAGAATTAGATAGCAGCAATGAAGCAAAAGCAAGAATTTAGATCCCTGCATCTCAGCAATTCCCCGCATGGAACAGGAGCTTTAGAACTTTTCACTCATATCAATTACAGGGATATGTGGAAGCAGAAGTAAATCCACGATTGGTGGACTTGAAGTTTAGATAGTTCTAAAGGAAACCTAGTTAAGAAAAAGAGCACAAATTATGAATTTAAAAGTAGGGTCAGAGCTTTGGAAGAGAGCCTTGTACAAGTGAGGAATCCTGAAAGTTGAAGCTTTATTTGCCTCTCCATGATTTTGTCTGTATATGAGAGGATGGTTATTGCAGTGGGTATGAGAAGTATGGGGGAGTGAAAGTTTCTAAGCTAATATGGTTATCACATCATTGAAATACTTTAAGTAAAATAGTGGGTGATTTTACGGATCTATATGATAGTAACCTGAACAGTCACCAGAACTTTAAATAATGATGTATGCAGAGCCTTGTAGATGGCTCCAAAGACTCAAGAGTTCAATCCCCAGCACCACACAGTTCTCTCAACACTGCAGTATAGCTAAAAAAAAATTAAATTAAGCCATCTAGTAATGAAGACATGGATCATCAAAATGGTTCAAATAATCCATTGCTAAGATAAAGGACCACAGAGAATAAGCATGCCAATTGCCTTATATAGGTAAGCTTGATCACTTGATCACTTGAATCCCATTATTCATCGATTTGCTCGGCGTGTGCCAGTAACATTTCCATTGGACCCTATCATGTGCCAATGTAGCCCAATGGCATCTGGTTGATTCAAGAATATGAAGAGCCTCAAACCGTTCCTTCAGGGTCTTGGCAAGGAAGTCTGACCATCTTGTGGGTGGGCAGCCATGTAATCTCTTTGACATCCCGTGGGATCCAGTCGGTAACAGCTCTAGTCCAGAGGTCATCTTCAAATCACATTACATGTCCAGCCCATCTGATTTTTGATGCCTTGGCAAGCGAGACAGCATCCCTGATTCTGGAATAGCGATGGAGGTCGGAACTCCAGATTCCTTCTCTCACTTGAGTGAGGCATGATATTCCAAGCATAGCTCTTTCGATTCCTCTCTGAGAGACCCGAATAGCATTCTCATCCTGCTTTCTTAGGGCCCAGGTCTCTGAGGCGTATGTTAATGCAGGGAGAAGCGGTGGAGTCAAAAGAGATGTGCCCAGGGCCGGAGGTTCTTTGTCCTTTTTAGGACTCACGTTCATTTAGAACTCAGGTTCACATTCTGTCTCACGTTCATTGATTTAAAGAAAGCCTTTGATTATGTGGAGACTGAAGCAGTCATCGAAGCCCTAGCCAAACAGGGTGTACAAACCCAATACATCCAAGATCCTTCGTGAGCTGTATTGCGGATTCACCACCAGAATCTCACCATTCTACAAGAAGTGATCATTGATGTCAAAAGAGGGGGTTCGACAGGGTGATACCATTTCACCAAAACTCTTCAGAGCCACCCTAGAGAACATCATGCTACAATTAGAATGGGAAGGAATGGGAGTGAAGATAGATGGTCGGCAACTACACCACCTCCGATTCACTGATGACATTGTTCTAATAACACCAAACATTAGCCAAGTGGCACAAATGCTGGCTGACTTCGACCAAGAATGTGGAAAGATAGGTCTACAGCTGAATCTAAAAGAAAACTATGTTTATGAAAAATGAACTAGTTCCAGAGGCCCCATTCACTCTCAATGGAACAAACATCTCTGAATGCAGCAGTTATGTGTACCTAGGTCGAGAAGTCAACATGATGAGCGACCTAAAACCTGAGCTGTGCAGGAGGAAGAGAAGCGACATGGAATGCCTTCAAAGGCATCGAAGAAATAGCTAAAAGTACAAAGAACCTTATATAGGTACAGTTAGGAAATCCCCATGCATGTCAGGAAAAGCAAAGTTTGTTCTAGAGTGATAAAAGAAACATTCTGTCCCAGATTATTTCTCTTTATAGATGACTTTTCTACAAAGGAGGGTGTACAAAAATAGAGGCTCCACACTAGATGAATGAAATGGAAAAAGTGATGCCTCTTCTACAAGTGGTGCTAGGAAAACCGTACAGTCATCACTGTCACTGTATCACTGTCTTCCCGTTGTTCATGGATTTGCTCGAGCAGGCACCAGTAACATCTCCATACATCCTGTCACAAGCAAGTGTAGCCCAAGGGCAACTGCTTGCTCCAGGGACAGGAAGAGCCTCAAACCATTCTTCCAGGTCATGGAATTGGGGTCCATAATTGTTACTAGTTTTTGGCATAACAAATAAAACACAGGTAGCTTGCCACGCTCTGCTGTGTAGGTGGTATACTATCAGTAGAAGGCTCTCATCTCAAGCATTTATTAATGAAACTTATAGAGGAAAGATCAGGTTTTCTCTTGGATGGCGCCTCTGAGGAACTATGGAGTCTGAATGTTGAGAATGACTGATTGCATGTTGTGTGGGTTGCTCTGGCTTCTTGCTAGGCTTACTGGGATAACAGGTATCAGTTATAACCTATCTAGACTGTATACAGTGTATAAATGTGAAAGATTCTGGGAAGGACCTTATCCTAAAATCAGTATCCTAAGAATATCACATGGCTGCTTTGCGGCTGCACACCAATGGAGCTGTGAGTCTGGCATGGGTGGATCTCTCTTCCAGGGTAGCTGGCATGGAGGTGAAGGAAAGGAAAGAGCCCAAATCTCAGCTCCAAGTCTGGCCAGTGTGGTCCCTCCCCGCACGTGTGAGTGAACCCTTGGAGCAATGTTGGACTTGCCCGGGAGCTGGCCAATTCCCTTACCAGGTGGTCAGCTCCATGGATTGCTTCCCCGTGGGGCTGGCCAAGCAGCTCAGCTGTGGGTCTGGAGTGGATGGGTCTGGATCTCTTCCGGGGTTGCAGTACAGTCATAAGCAGAGAAATTAATCTAGATTCATATCTCACACCTTACACAAAAGTCAACACAAACTGATTAAGGACCTCAAGATTAGGCATCATAAGGATAGCACAGGGAGTAAGTTCTTGCCTTGCAGGCAGACAAATTTGGGATAATCCCTAGCACTGTGTGTGATACCTGAAGCGCTGTCAAAAGTGTTCCTGTACTCAGAGCTTGTAAGTTACTTCTGAGTACCAACTAGTATGCCACTTCCACCACCCAAGAGAAAAAGATCTTGAGATTAGATGACAATTTTGCAAAATACACTGAGGAAAATATAGGCAAAACTCTCCAGGATATAAACATCAGAGGAGTTGTCAGTGATTTGACTCCAGTGACTCCATTTGACTCCAATGATAACAAAAGTAATAAACAAATGGGACTAAATAAAATCAAGAAGGTTTTGCATGGCAAAAGAAACTGAGGAAAAAATAAAACTACACCCTATCGAATGAAAAAAAGTATTCACACATCATACATGAAATATACAAGATTCACAAAAGCTCAACAATCAGAAAACCAATAACCCCATCAAAAAATGGAAAATTGAGATGAACAGTCAACTCCCTAAGCTAGTAGGCATATGAAAAGTATTCAATGCCATTTATTACCAAGGAAAGACAAATAAAAATGATAAATGTCAATGATATTTGTCACCCCACATCAGTAAGAATGTCCAGTATCAAAAATATTGGAAACAACAGTGTTGGTGGTGAGTGAATAAAAAAAAGGCACCCTCACTCACTGTTGGTAGGAATTCCATTTTGTTCAACTGCTATATAAAAACAGGGTGGCTTCCCATATGACACAGTAATTCCACTTCTGGACATCTACCACCCACCACACACACACACACACACACACACACACACACAAATAATTTGAAAATCTATGTGTGCACCTATATTTACTGTAGTGCTTAGTAAAATATCCAGGGTATAGAAGCATTCCAAATGTCCAACAACAGGTTAATGGATAAAGAAACTTTTACATGTGTACACATTTAATACTACTTAGCTATGAGAAAAAATGAAATCTTGCTGTTTGTTACAGCTTGGATAGATCTGGAGGATGTCATGTTAAGATGACAAGTAAGAGGAAAAAGAACAAATTACCTGATTGATCTCATTCGTCTATGGTAAAATAGAGAAAAAATATGGTAATAGTATCGAATAATGAAAAATCCAACCCTTTTCGACCAAGTAGTGAAGAAGAAGGAAAAGTGGGACTAGAAGTTGACATAAAAGAGTAGAAAAAGTAGAAAAAGTCTTGGGGCACTGGGTGGTTGGGAAGGTGTAGTAACATTTGCATCAAAACCATTAACATCAATAAGTGTTTTAACAATGTTAC
>JAJIBD010012489.1:0-40829 GCA_021461705.1 Cryptotis parvus
CACAGACCAAATTTTTTCAGTCTTTAGTTGGTGAGAAGCCTAATTATTTGACCAGGTTACTATTTATGTAGCCCATTCTATGACTGTCTGTGGTTAATCCACAGCTGGCAGGATGCTTGCTCTGGGAGGTTTTTATTTTCATGCTGAAACAGTTTTTGGAGAAGTGGGTGAATCTTTAAACTCTCCTCATTAAATGAAAGACTAAAAAGCAAAACATACATATTACTATGGAGACAAGATGCTGTATAAACTGTTCGCTTTTAATTTCTCCGAGTGACAGAAATAGCAAAGGAAGCAGCTTGGATGCTCATAGTTTCCAGTAACATGGTATTTGGTTTTAAAAAAGATGAAAACAGTTTTAAAGTGATGTTACCTAAGACAAAGATTTGTAACCTTTTATAAAAATTGTGTATTGGTTAGGATTTAATTGATTGGCGCTCTTTAATGAGAAAATACTATGTTACTGTGGATAGGAAAACATTTTTATTAGAATTTCATTAGCAATAATACTTTAAAGTGATGAGATAATTATACTCTCTCTTAAAATTACTGTCAGTAAAATTCTCTTTATAGCTCAAATTTTATAAGGCAATAAATATCAGATATATATCCCAACTCTACATCACTCTTACATTAAAATTAACTTTAGTATTCTTTTAATATGAAATTTTTTAGATAATAGAAAATTTGTTAGCATTTGCTGACAGTTTTAAGAAAATTTTGGTAAGGCTTGAGAAATTTCCTTTATGTTCAAGGTTATATGCCTCCATATTCCTCCGTTTATAAGCCTCATTCTTTTTCTCTTACAGGTTCCTTGTCTGCTCTCCTCACTTTCAGTAGGCCTTTTTTCTGATATATGCCTCTCTTCTGTCTTGTTTCTCTTCTAGATGCTTGTCTTTTTTTAGTATTTTTTTTAATTGAATCACCATGAGGTACAGTTACAGGGTTGTTCATGATTGAGTTTCAGTCATGTAATGTTCCACCACCCAACACCCGTCACTTCACCACCAATGTCCCTGGTTTCTCTCTCCCCCCCTCTGTTACAGGCATTTCTCTCTCTCCACCCCCTCTCCTCCCTCCTCCTCATCCTCTTCTCTTCTTCTTCCCCCTTGCCTCCCCTCCTCCCTCTTTCTATCTCTTTCCTTTTTGGACATTATGGTTTGCAATACAGATGCTGATATGCATCTGTATTGGTACTGAAAGGTTACTCATGTTAATCCCTTTACTTACTTTCAGTATTCAGTTCTTGTCCATCTCTCACTATTATTTTCTAGTTCCTTTTTTTTTGCAAATTTTATTCTCTGTATCCCTGTTCCTGGCTCTACATAGCCTTCTGAGCAGGTGGTTGGTACCCTGGTCCCAGCACTGCTTGGGAGGGATCCACTCCGCCCCATAAAATAGACAGATTTGGATTCCAGGTGATTGTTATTAATCACTGATAAAGCTTTTATATCACTGTCTGTATCACTGTATTACTGTCTTCCTGTATATCACCAATTTGCTCGAGGAGCACCAGTAGAACAATACGTCGTATCACATGTTAGATAGCCCAAGGGCATCTGCCTACCCAGGAACATAAGAGAGCCTCAAAACCATTCCATCAGGTCATGGGAATGAGATCTATAATTGTTACTGGTATTTGGCATGTCAATACGACATGGGTAGCCTTTGCCAGCTTTTGCCATGCTGGTGGGGATACTCTAGTAGTCACCCTCAAAACTCGAGCAATTATTGATGAACTTCTTGACTGTGTGAGCCGGGCTGTGATCAGCTCTCTGCTGGGTGGAGCTCTGAGGAGAGGGGAACCGGATGTGGAAAGATGTAGGTAGGTAGGTAGGTAGGTGGTAGGTAGGTAGGTAGGTAGGTAGGTAGGTAGGTAGGTAGGTAGATAGATAGATAGAGATATATAATATATTATACATTATAATATATATTATATATATATATATATATAGAGAGAGAGAGAGAGAGAGAGAGAGAGAACTAATACCTGCTTTTAAACCAGAGAGTTAGTACTTGCCTTGTGGTCAACCACAATTGTATCCACAGCACCATTATGGGCCCCTCCTGATCACTGTCGGTCCCAACACAGATCCAGGACTTGCCCCCTGAGCACTGCATGATGTGGCCCAAGCCCCCTCCACCCCCCCATCCATCTTTTTTCTTTACCATAATATGACACTTTTCCTAATCATCACTTATTGTGTTTTTTTGTTCATCCTCTTTTATCTCTACCCAATACTCAGCATTGGTCTCACTTTCTTCTTGAAGTTTCCCTGGTTGATTTTTCTCTATTTCTTCACTTCCCACTTGTCTTCCTCTTGTTCTCTTTTACAGTTGTCCTTTCCTCTGTCCATTAACTCTTTCCTCGGTTCTGTCCTTTGCTCTCTGAATTATCCGCTATTTTTTCTCCTTGGTATATACAACTCCTCTTTCACCATCATTGTTTTTCATTGCCTTTCTCTGTACTTGAACTTTCTGTCAATATGTGACAATTCCTCACACCTCAGCATTCTAATACTTTACCTGTAAGGATCTAATTCTGGATTCTTCTATTTCTGTTAATGGTAGAAACATTCAGAATCTGTCTTTCAAATATTTTGTTCTCTTTTTCCGGGGTTGCTGGAGGGTAGGGAGGCTCACCTAGTGGTGCTTAGGACTTTCTCCTGATTTTACGGCTCAAGCATCATTCCTGGCAAAGTTGGAGATCCATATGGCATGCCAGGGATCAATCCCTGCATCAGCCCCCTTGAAGAGCAAACCCCTACCCACTGTGCCATACTCTGTTCCCTTGATTATTTTATTCTTTGCTTCCCATATCTTAAACAGACATGGGGCAGAGCTGCTACTGGCTCTCCCTGTGGCCAGCCCGCCCACGAGGCACCCAGGAGGGGATGGCAGGTTCTACCCCTGACCCGCCACCCCAGCAGAGCCTCGCAACAAGCCAGACGACCCCCCACTCCATGAGGGCCTCCATTTTCCACATCCGGACTTCTCCCTCGCCAGAACTCCACCCAGCAGAACAGCCTATCACAGCCCGGCTCGCATGGCCACAAGCAACCACGCAGTTCATCAATAAATGCTGTATTTAGAGATGACTACAAGAGTATGCTACCCAGACGGCAGAGCCCGGCAAGCTACCCGTGTCCTATTTGATATGCCTCAATACCAGTAACAGTTATAGACCTCATTCCCATGACCTGATGGAATGGTTTGGGGCTCTTTATGTTCCTGGAGCAAGCAGGTGCCCTTGGGCTCTACTTGCATGAGACAGGACATATGGAGATGTTACTGGTGCCTGCTCAAGCAAATCGATGATGAACAGGGAAGACACTGATACAGTGACAGTGATCTTAAACAGTGTCAAGACCCACTTCCGTAGTATTGCCAGTATATATTTTCACAGTCAAATGATGGCTTTTTGAACATTATTGTTCAGGTTAAAGCTACATTTAGTTGGGGGCTGCACTTATAAAGATTCCTGAGTTTGATCCCCAGTACTGCATGGTTCCCAGACACCTCCAGAATGGGGCTTGAGTACTATCAGTGATCCTAGTACTACACGATGTGGCCCAAAACCCCTTTACCTGCCCAAAAAAAAAACTCCATCTTTTTCTTTACCAAAATATGACGTTTGTTCAAGCACTGAACCTTCTAGCCCACTAGACAGTATCGTCAAGAGCCCCTGGTTCCTGAGGAGTGCTTGGAGGGACCTCCTCCTCCTCCCAGCAAATAAAAAGTGACTTTATGTTTTCCCCAGTAAGTCTTTATTCCTTGTCATTACTTATCACCCACAAGCCACCACACCCTAATGTCTTCTATCCTGCTGCTCAACATCCTTGGCATTCTTTACAGCACCCCATGCTTTCAGTCGGGCTCATTTGCATACTGCTTGTGCAAACCAATTCCCAGGTGCTTATTCATGTGTTGACTCACATTTTCCTTTCTGAAAAGCACAAATTTATATTTGGGGTGGGGTAGAACTGGATCATACCCACCTCTGTGCAGGGGACTGTATATGGTGCCAGCAGTCAAACCTAGGTTGACCATGCAGGGCATATACCTTACCTGCTGTCCTAGCTCTCCGGCCCAAACACAAATACGTTTTAAAAGACTTCCAGAATCTTGGACATGGCTCATAATTGGGATCTGTACATTGCTTGCATAAGGGCCAGTGTTTGCTCCCCTACCACAAGAGTAACAACAAAAAAGAGGACTCCTTTAAGGCGCTAACCTTGCACGCAGATGTTGCCCAAAACTCCCGAACCCCTTACCCCACCCCCCAAGAAGGCCAGGGAGATAGTTTGCATATTAAGGCACTTGACTTGCTTGCTCACACTGGTTATATCCCAGCTCTCTCATATTGCCCCCTTATTAATCACACTGGGTTCTATCAGACATGATCACTGAGCAGAGAGCCGTAGTATGCCCTAAACATCATTGGGCCTGGCCCCATACCAATTAAAACTAAAAGCAAATAGAAAGATCCAATATGCCTACATTCATATTTCCTAACTTAAATGTAATTATTGTTTAAAAATGAGATTTTTTCTACTATGTTTCCCTTTGTGGACTCCCAGAATTCTCTTAGTATTGAGTATACAGACCTCTATAATGCAGTAAAGGCCTCGTGGTTGGTTATTTACTACTCATGATAAACTTTTCTCCTAATCATATGCTGTTTCCTGCATTGCATTTTATATAGGCTTTTACATTTTGCATATAAACTAATTTTTTTTCTTGTTAAGATAACATTTCTAACTTCTCTTTTCTTTCTTACAGGGCTTTTTTCTTACAGTTTCTCCAGAATCAGTGTTAAAAGTGGCTCACTATGCTTCTGAAAAGAACAGAATTTTTACTTTGAATTTGTCTGCACCTTTTATTAGCCAGTTCTACAAAGAATCATTGATGAAAGTTTTGCCTTACGTTGACATACTATTTGGAAATGAGACGGTGAGTTACTCTGCGGAAAAAATAGTACTTGTTTTTCTTTGCTTTCAGAGTTGTGTTTCTGTTTCGAATATGGAAGTAAAAATCTCTCCATTGCAGAAGTATATTTAAGGATTACACACCAGAATTGACACAATTTGAATCACTCTACCTCAGTAATTTCACTGTTTTCTTCAGTTTATACTAGCTTCTTAAATAGTGAAAGGAATTAGGGATATTATAAGGGTTAGTAAATTGAGATTTATACTTTATATGTAATAAAATTCTCATTTACAGTACATTTCTGAGAACTTTTTATAAATGTGTACCTGATGTGTATCCATGACTACAATCAAGGTAAGAAAAATTGATCACTCCTTCAGTGCTAGGAGGCTTAGTACAGCGGATATGGGACTTACTTTGCAAGTCCCCAGTCTGAGTTCAATGTGGCACCCCATGTGATCCCTGAGCCCTGTCAGAAATGACCCTTGATCATAGCTGAGTGTTCCCCAAATCCAAAAAATAAAATTCATTACCACTTTCAGCCAACCTTTTCCTTCATTCTGGAGGCCTTGACATCAATTTACTTGGTTTTTTTTAATGGTAAAATCTTTTTCTTCAAAAAATTTTCTTCTATGCCGGAGTGATAGCACAGCAGGTAGGGCATTTGACTTGCAAGCAGCCAACCCGGGTTCGATCCCTGGCATCCCATAAGGTCCCCGATCACCGCCAGGAGTAATTACTGAGCAAAGAGCCAGGAGTAACCCCTGAGTGTCACCGGTGTGACCCAAAAAAAAAAAAGAATTTTTTTCTTCTGAGTTAATACATAAATTATGAGTTGACATTAATATAATTTTTTTTTTTTTGTTTTTTATGGTCACACCGCAGGGTTTATCCTGGCTCTGCACTCAGGAATTACTCCTGGCGGTGCTCGGGGACCATATGGGATGCCGGGATCGAACCCAGGGCCGCAGGCCGGCCGCTGCAAGGCAACGCCCTACCCGCTGGGCTATCGCTCCGGCCCCTAATTTGTATTTATTTATGGCAATTTTTTCTGATAAAACTTTTAGATCTTTTACCAAGAATATATTTTCCTTCGTTCTAAAATAGTAAGGTGGGGGGTTCTTTGCCTCCTTCTTTTTGCTATTTATGGTTCATGTTTAACGTGCCACTTAAATAAAATCCATGAAATTAACCACACACACAAAAAAAAAAAAAACTTTTTGTGACCTGGGCATTGTCATTTAACTTCCTTAATTCTCCAGGTTCTTTTCATTACAAAATGAAAATGTTGTATAACTGATTGCAGAAGTCCCTTCTACTACTGGGCCAGTGGTTCTAAAGTATCCATATATAATATCCAAAATAAAGCATGCAGTCTCAAACGCGGCTGGGGAAGCTGGAACTTGGCTCTGGGGGGTCCCAGCAGCTGGATGAGACTCGCCCACCACACTAGCCGCCACCTTCGCTGTCCGGACGCTGGGATGCTACCTCAAGACTAGATTAACAGAGCAAGACGAGTTCGAGCCCAGGTGGGCAGCTCCCAGAAGCGGGAATCACTGGGAATTCATCAGATGGAGCCAGGGGTCAGCCCTTTCCCCCTCCATTTTGTCGAGCCTGGTGGCCCCCCCAGGAGCTGCCCTGGGGCGACCAGCCATAGCATGCAGTCTCAAACACAGCTGGGGGAAGCTGGAACCTCCGGTTCTCCCCAGGCTCAGCTGACCATGGGGTTCCCAGGAGTACAGATGGGTTTTGAGAGTGGCCCATCACCTCTGGGGGGTCCCAGAAGCAGCCGGATGAGACTCTCGCCCACCACACTAGCTACCACCTTCGCTGACCATGAGGCCCCTAAAGTCGCGCCCCGTCCATCAAACTAGTGGAAACAGTTATGTCCTTTAATGTACTGCATTCTTCAATGTGTAGGAAAGTTAGGCAGGAGGGAGAGATAGAGAGGGAGAGAAAAGACATACAGAACCCGCCAAGTAGTTGAGGCGTGGGAGGGGGAGGGAGGTGGGGGACATTGGTGAGGGGAGATGGTTTCAGGTGGGGGGGATGGGTGTTGAAACACTGTAGAACCAAAACTCTACATGAGCATCTTGCAATTGTATGTCTAAAAGTGGTGTAATAAAATTTGGGGGAAAAAAATAAAAACTAAAAATTAAAAAAAAAACACCTAATAAAAAAGCCACCTTGAACAAAGGAAGGGCTCACATACACTGCCTGAGCCCATGTGCTGCCCAAAAAAATACAATATGTGAGTTGTCTGCCTAGAAATAACATGAAACTTCACCTAGGAATAAAACTATGAGGCCCATTGGATGGAGCATAAAAACTGTTTTGCAAAACCAGGATGTCATGATGAGGCCGGGAATATCACTCAGTACTACCAGCATACTTGTTTGAGGCCTCATTTCTTTGCCGGGCCCAATAACAGTAATGGAGTGGGTATTCTAAGGCACTAACCAGGATAAAAGGGAAGGCTAGATTCTTGTCGATTCACATGCTCATATAATGTCAAGAATAGTACTGATAGCCTTGAGCTCTGAGTTCCTCCTGAAAGTCTCAGTAAACTGAATCTACATTTTGAGATTTCACTTACTGCTAATTTTCTTCATGGTTACAGAAAAACCCATGAAATAATATACTGCTGCACGTGATAGAGTCCAATGGAAATGTTACTGGCGCCCGCTCGAGCAAATTGATGAATAAGGGATTCAAGTGATCAAGTGATCCCTTTATCACCTCACAATCCTTAGGTGAAAATGACCCTTGAACTCAGAGTTCTTAAAGTCAGGATGTTCACGCTGGTTGGGTTGAAGGTTTATCTGATGGGGTTTCTGCTTTGTTCTTGTTTTTTTTTTTTATTAGACATTTTATTATACCACCGTGATATATACAATTACAACGTTGTTCATGTTTGGAGGTTTCGGTCACATGGGTGTTCCAGCACCCCCGCCTCCACCAGTGCCCATTTCCCACCACCAATGTCCCCAATTCCCTCCCCCCCCCCCATAGCCTGCCCAAATAGCAGGTTCTTTTTCTCTTTTCTCTCTCCCTCTCTCTCTTTCCCTTCTCTTACACATTGTGGGTTGCACTACATACACCTAGAAGCCATCATGTGCATTTTTTTGCCTATATTTAATACTCAGTTCTATGTTGGTATCATCCCTTTTGATATTTATTCACACATGTTCCCTTCTCTATCTTACCTAACCTCCTCTGACTCCCACACGTTTGTGGTAATATCCACTTTTGGTAAGATCACCTGATATATTTATGTCATGCAAATAAATGCAGTCATTCTATGTCTCTCTCTTTCCTTCTGACTAATTTCACTCAACATGATCCTTTCCATGTCCATCCATTTATAGGCAAATTTCATAACTTCATTTTTACTAACAGCTGCATAGTATTCCATTGTGTAGATGTACCACAGTTTCTTTATCCAGTCATCAGTTCTCGGGCATACTGGTTGTTTCCAAGTTCTGGCTATTGTGAATAGTTTTGAGCCACACCCCAGTGACACCCAAGCTTACTTCTGACAATGCACCAAGGAATTACTCCTGGTGATGCTTGGGGGACTATATGTTATGCCAAAGATCAAACCTGGGTTGGTTTGCACTTGCAGAGCAAACATGGTACCACTGTACTATTTCTCTGGACCTTATGATCAGACTGATTTAAGTAGGAGACTTCCATACTTTTTCAAAAAATAAATATGAGGTCAAAAAACAATACTTGGAGAGTATAAAGAACTTAAGAGCGTTGACTACCAAGATAATTTCAGTTTTAACTTTAACCTCGCTAGGCCTTCATTTGGAAGAAAATGAGAATAGTCTTATAATTGTTCACAACACATGGAAAACTTTTTTAATAAGAGCTTACATGTTTGTGAAACATGTAAAACAAGTTGGAAAGAATTTAGCAGAACCAAGAAACAATGCTAAAACGTTTGGCAGAGATTTAGGAGAATGGAAAAGAAAGACTCCACAAGCACAGGCAACAACAGAAATCATAAATTGAATTTTACCATAATTAAAAACATTCACATTAAAGAAAACTCAAAGAAGTTCACAAAATGGGGAAACATATTTTAAAATGATACATTGATCCGGGGCCTAACAGATTATATATCTCAAAAGTTGCTAAAATATGCTCTTCCCCATGTGTGAGAGCCTCCTGGACCAGCATACCTGGGCCGGATTGAGAAAAAGCTGCTGCAGGGTGGGTGTCGGTGATCCGGGCTGTGATAGGCTGGTCTGCTGGGTGGAGTTCTGACGAGAGGGAAGTCCAAAAAGTGGAAAATGGCTCACTAAATCAGTTGTGGTTCCTTTGGTCGCCTCTAAGTACGCACGGCCGGTACAGTGAGACTGTACTTTTTGCTCCTTTTATCAAAGAGTAAATAATCATGTGTTTGAGGATGGGTGTCTGAATATTCAACTCTATTCCATAGGTCCACAGGTCTGTTTTTACTCCAATACCATGCTGTTTAATTTCTACTGCTTTGTAGTACAATTTGAAGTTGGGAAAGGTGATGCCTCCCATCTTCTTTTTACCAAGGATTGCTTTAGCTATCTGTGGGGGGTTTATTATTCCAGTACAAATTTCAGGAGTGTTTGGTCAATTTCTTTGAAGAATGTCATGGATATCCTTATAGGGACTGCATTGAATCTGTACAAAGCTCTAGGGAGTAGTACCAGAAAACACTAATTTTAAATGGAGAAAAATGGTGTCAGACCAATAGTACAGTGGGTAGGACACTTGCCGGCATGCGCTTCAGTCATGGTGATTTAGTCCCCAGCATCCCATAGCTCCCCTGAGCAAGACCAGGCTTAATTCCTGATTGAAAGTGCAGGGAGTAAATCCTGAGAATCACCACATGTGGCCTCAAAAACAAAACCAAAGCAATGGACAAAAAAATATACATTTAACAAGATAATGTGAATGGGAATAACAGATGTTCACTACCAACCACTGAATCTGCAAATCAGTAAAGTTAATGTTCACTTAGAATTTAGCATAGGTTTTTGTTTTGATTTGGGGATCAGGGTGCTGAGGAATAGAGGTGCTCAGGAGCTGGCTATTCTTGGTTTTTGCTCAGTAGTGGTCCCTGGTGGTGCTGGAAGAGCATAGACTATACCAAGGTTTCAAATTGGGGTGAACAGAATGCAAGGCAAGTTCCTTAACCCCTGTACTATCTCTCTTCTCCTAGAATTTAGTGTAGATAGTTAAAGGAATTACATTACCTCTTTAGAAGAGGATTTGCTTAAAACACAAGTTATTTCAGACTAACTCTTTTTTAAACAGAAAGATATTAAAGGTTCCATCTGCAGCACCATATCTGGTCCCCTGAGCCCTGCCAGGAGTGATCACTCTGCACGGAGCTTGGAGTAAACAAGCCCCAAGTATGTCTGGGTATGCACCCCCCCAAAAAAAAATACAGGGGCCGGAGCGATAGCCCAGCGGGTAGGGTATTTGCTTTACATGTGGCTGGCCTGTGCCAACCCCGGTTCGATCCCTGGTATCCCCATATGGTCCCCGAGCACCGCCAGGAGTAATTCCTGAGTGTAGAGCCAGGAGTAACCCCCTGAGCGTAGCCGGGGTGTGACCCAAAAAAAGCAAAAGAAAAAAAAAGACAAACAACTATAAGAACTTTAATAGTTAAATTTTATTTTATTTTGTGTTTTATTGTACTTTTCATTTTAATTTATTAGTCAGCTAAATTTACTATGTAGTATCATGGCAGACCAATAAATAGATTTGTAGCATATTTAGGAGTGATCTATAATTATATAGATTGTAGAATAATAGATGCTTGATATTGAGCTATAAGATTTAGTTCCAGTCTCAAAAAAATCTTATTACGAATAGTTTTCTAGTACATGCCTAAATATTCACCCTAAGCTTTACTCAAATGAGCTCTCAAAGGCTCTGATAAAGCTGTAATTGCCAATAATGCCATTGCAGAGAATGTAATTGATGGAATCGTTGGGTGCAAATTGCTGCATGACTAAATGAATCTGGAGCTTGGGAGGGCAGGCAGTAGTCACGTTTGAGGTCACACCCTCAGACATTGTCTGAGCAATGTGCTCACACATTGTTGCATGTGCCTGGGCTCCAAACTGATGCTTTTATTCTTTGTATGTACTCAGGCGCTTTGAACCTAGGCCCAAGATTTAGAAGAAAATAAATTTTTCAGTGGAGGTGTACAAAGTACTCAGAGATTTCTCCTGGCTCTGTTTATTGTCAGTTCTGGCAATGCTTATGGAACCATGTGGTTCTGGGAACCAAACCTGGACCTCCTACATGCAAAACAAAGCGTTCAGACCGTCATGTGGCCTCTTTAGCTCCAACTTTGACGTTTTGTTTTACTGAGTTGTAAATATAAATTGATCAAATTGAATAAGGATAAATGGGCTCTACCACATTTTATTATTTAAAAAAAATTCTAATATTGTAAGCTTTGTTTCTTTCATCTCGTTTGTCCTGTTCCTCTCGAGTGCTCTCGAATACTAAACTGCCTTCAGTCCTCTGGAGATAGAAAGGGACATTTTATACTTAAAATGTGATGAAGTGCAAAAATGCTTTTCTCAGAGAATACCTGTGGGAACATTTGCTTTTTCTTCCTTTGCTCGCCACAACCAAATTCACTGTCTTACTCTAAACTTTCAAAATGTCAAAAGTTAGCTCCAACAAACACACCTGCCTTCTCTGAGTTATATCTTTTCTTATCACCTCCGTGGAAAATGAATGACTTATACGCCCAAGACTGTGTTCACAGTCAATGACGGGTAGTGATTCCTGTGAATCGAGAGATAAGTGAGGTGAGGTCTCCTGTTACCCCAGCCTATTGCTTGGAGAGAGTTTCTAGGCCACAGTACAAAGCAAGAAAGCCACATCGAACTTGACATTATCTTTGAATTGTGGAGATAAGGCAATAACTTTGGAAATTTAACACCGAATTCACTAGTCAGAGGGTACAATCAAAGAAACAGCTTATAGAGAGGGTGCACAGGTGAACTACCCAAAACAAAACCGACTTTCAGAAACAGGATACTGTGCCTCAATACGCTTTATAAACTTAGACGCAAAGATTCTTTGTAGCAAATCACTCAACTATATATAAAAAGGGTTTCGCTTTGAAATGTAATTCATCTTAGTAATACCGAAAGGAAGTAGATAATCATCTTAATGGACACAGAAAATGCATTTGACAAAATCTATCATTTATTACTGATAAGGGTCTCAAAATATTAAAGAAGGAACTTCTTCAACCCAAGAATGAGTCCGCCAAATGTGTAGGGAATACCATACTTAATATGATAGACGGAATGCAAATTTTCTTTAAGTTGAGAACAAGAAAAAATTCTCTCTTTAGTACTATTAAACATTGTACTGGAGGTTTTATCTGGTGTTACTAAGGTATGGAAAACAGACTGGAAAGGAAGAAATAAAAATTATCTGTTACCAAATGTCATGTGTTGGGGGCTCCGCCAGGGTCCCCGACAGTGCCGGGAAGCGAAGTTCCCTTCTACCTCGAGCCGGCGAGAAATGGATGAAAACTCAGGAATCCGATGCAGTTTTAAAAGGCTTTACTTATTTTTTTTTTAATTTTTTTATTTTTACAATTACAAAGATATACAATTAAAAAGTTCACATTTGGGGTTTTGGTCATACAGTGTAGCAGCACCCATCCCGCCACCAGTGCCCATCTCCCACCACCAACGCCCCCGGTTCCCTCCCCCTCCCCCAGCCCTCCTCCATGGCAGGTTCTTTATTTCTTTCCATTTCTCTATCTTTCTCTTTCCTTCCTCTCCAGACTATGGATTACAGAACATACATTAAAGGGTTGTCATGTGTATCCTTTTGCCTCTATTTAATGCTCAGTTCTAGGTTGGCATTAGTACCCTCACAATTGTTAGCACGCTGTTCCATTTTCTGTCTAAAAGGCTTTACTTATCACAGGTTCAGGCATACAAATCAGCAAAAGGAAAAGCCCGGTGCTTAGGATTTCAGGCTAGAACCCCAGCCACGTGTAGGCCAAGATGGCGGCCACCACGCAAAGGCTTTGTAAAAGGAGAAGAAGACAAGACTTCCAAGAAGCGTGAGCGCTCACAAAGGGAGAGCCCACAAAGAAGCGCGTGAGAGAGGAAACCGGCTAGTTTATACCCCTGCAACCTCAGACCTTCCTCCCACTGTTATGGAAAGCAGGGAGGGTCAAATGCCCTTAGGTAATCCCCTCCCTGCACCTCACCTAGGCCCTTTAGTATGCTAATGTTTTGAGCCAAGATCTGCCTGGAAATGCCTTTTTATAGGGTAGAGAAGGGGGTTTCTGAGATGGCATGTCTCTGTACCAAAGACTAATACTAATGCCAGTTAAATATTTCTCTAAGCCTTCACAAGTCTCTTCTACTTCATTGTAGTTTTGTACTTTAGTTGCCTTTGAGTATATCAGGGAGCCATGCTTGTTTGCTTGGAAGCAAACAGCATTTCTCTCTGGTCTAATTACCCCAGGGGTCCCTGCGTTGCCAGGCTAATATGCTGGTAAGATCTAGCTAGTCCCATGATGATTGTTGTAACATGAGAGAATATTTATACCAGCTAGTACAGCATACATGGTCAGATAAACTGCCACATCTAGACTACCCCCTTATCTACGAAGTGATTTGCAGGAGGCAATCCAGAGCAGATGCAGCGCCCTTAGGAGTCCTGCAACAGTCATGATCATATTTTTTTCTTTTTTGCTTTTTGGGTCACAGCCAGCAATGCTGCTCAGGGGTTATTCCTGGTTCTGCACCCAGGAATTCCTCTTGGTGCTTCTCAGAGTACCATATGGGATGCCAGTTATCGAATCCCGGTCAGCCACATGCAAGGCAAACCCCCTACCTGCTGAACTAAGGCTCCAGCCCATGATCATCCTTTATAAACTGTCTTAAAAATATGAAGTATATTGAACTAAAGCAAGTTTATTAAAGCTACAGATATAAAATAAATATACATAAACATAATTCTACATATTAGCAACACTCAGAAATTGAATTTTTGGCATCAAAACAATAGTATAGCAAGCCTTTCCCTGAATGCAGAGCCAGGAGTAAACCCTGAGTATTGCCAGGTGCCTCCCTGTCCCCACCCTCAGCCCAAAAATGGAAATTTTAAGATATTATTTCTGATGCCAAGAAATATAGTATAATATTTTGGTATGTGTGTGTATATCTTAACAAATGGTTTATAAAACATTTATACTAAGCATATGTTGTTGAGAAAATTGAGAAGGAACTGAATGTTGAGAGAGCATGATCATGGAGTTTAATGTGCCATCATTTAAATAAACTATTATTGTTATTATTATTATCATTATTGTTATTATTATTATTATTATTATTGCTTTTTTTGAGTCATACCCGGCAGTGCTCAGGGCTTGCTCCTGGCTCTACACTCAGAATTACTCCTGGCAGTGCTCGGGGGACCATATGGGATGCCGGGAATCGAACCCAGGTCGACCACGCAAGGCAAACGCCTTTACCCATTGTGCTATCGCTCCAGCCCCAGAATAAGTGATTATTAATGTAGCCAGAGAGATAGTACAGCAGATAGGTCACTTAACTTATACATGACCTTCCCAAATTTAGTCACCAGCACCCCAATTTCCCTTGAACCCCATCAGGGATAATCTCTGAGTGCAGAGCCAGTAATATGTCATGAGCACCACTAAGTGTGGCCTCAAAACCTAAAAAATTAACTGTCAGTAAGATGTCAGTTGTCAGTAAGTGAGGTGAGGTCTCCCGCTACCCAAGCTTATTGCTTGGAGAGAGTTTCTAGGCCACAGTACAAAGCAAGAAAGCCACATCGAACTTGACATTATCTCTGAATTGTGGAGTTTAGGCAATAACTTTAGGGAAATTTAACACCAAGTTCACTAGTCAGAGGGTGTAAGCAAAGAAACAGCTTCATAGAGAGGGTGCACAGATGAACTACCCAAAATAAAACCGACTTATATAAGAATAATATAAGAAGTTACATGATTATTCTAAAATTCATACGGAGGAGCCGGAAGATAGCACAGCATTAGCCTTGCACCCGTGACCCAGGTTCCATCCCCGATATCCCATATAGTCCCCTGAGCACCGCCAGGAGTAATTTCTGAGCGAAGAGCCAGGAGTAACCCTGAGCATCACCAGGTGTGTCCCAAAAAAGACAAAATAAATACATAGATAGATAAATGAATAAAATAAAATTCATATGGAAGAGTACAAGATAAGAGAAACTAAACCACCTTTCAGGGGCCAGAGCAATAGTATAAGGCATGTTTTTCTTGCACACAACCGACCCAGGTTCCATCCCCTGCATCCCATATGGTCCTTCTTAGTACCACCAGGAGTAATTCCTGGTGTGAACATACCAAATAGTGGCAGAATGTGGACCTACTATACTGGTCCCATAAAATGTGAATGTAGAATGGTGCCACTACTTTGAAAAATGATTTCCACTTTCTTATAAAATTAGATATATGCCCACTTTATAACATGGGTATCCCTTTTGAAAGTATTCACTGTATCACTGTCTTCCCGTTGTTCATTGATTTGCTCAAGTGGGCACCAGTAACATCTCCATACGCCCTGTCACAAGTAAGTGTAGCCCAAAGGCATCTGCTTGCTCCAGGGACAGGAAGAGCCTCAAACCATTCTTCAGGTCATGGAATTTAGGTCCATAATTGTTACTGGTTTTTGGCATATCAAATAAAACTCGGTTAGCTTGCCAGGCTCTGCCGTGTAGGTGGTATACTCTCAGTAGAAGGCTCTCATCTCAAGCATTTACTGATGAAACTTAAAGAGGAAAGATCAGGTTTTCTTGGGTGGAGCTCTGAGGAGCTATGGATTCTGGATGTTGAGAATGACTGACCTCATTATGTGTAGGATGCTCTGGCTTCCTGCTAGGCTTACTGGGATGACAGGTATCAGCTAGAACCTGCCTAGCACATATACAGTGTATAAATGTGAAAGATCGTGGGAAGAACCTGATTCTAAAATAAGTACTATCTAATACTATCTAAGTAAGATTGTTGCGCAGCTGCAGAGTGGCCACGTGCCAACGGAGCAGTGGGTCTGGCATGGGTCTCTCTTCGGGGCAGCTGGCTTGGAGGTGCAGGAAAGGGCAGAGGAGCCTGCTTCTCTTCGGAAGAGAGACCCATGCCAGACCCACTGCTCCGTCAGCAACCCCAGAAGAGATCCAGACCCATCCACTCCAGACCCTCAGCTGCCCGGCCCCACGTGGAAGCAACCCATGATACTGACCTTCCGGTAAGGCCTCGCCAGCCCCTGGCCTAGTCCAACATGGCTCCAAGGGTTCGCTCACACGTGCAGGGAGGGGCCACACTGGCCAGAATTGAGCGGAGATTTGGGCTCCTCCGCCCTTTCCTCCACCTCCATGCCAGCTTGGAAGTATTATCCAAGAAAATAAAACCATGTACATAGGCAAGTACAATTTCTCATGTAATCTTATTTGTGATACCCAGAATCTTTGAAACAATCCAACTATACATTGACCAGTGACTAGAGAAGCAGATTATTTTAGGGACCTGGAATATGACCCAGTGACTTTAGAAAAGCCCAGAACAAGCCTGGCGCTTTGAGCCTTATCCCCAGTGTGCACCTGCCTGGCAACCCTGACTGCTCTCATGGTCTAGACTCCATGGAGAGGTAAAATAAAATTTTAATTTAAACTAAAGCAAATTGTGTCATATCTGCACACTAGAATTCTTCTCAGCTGTAACAGGAACAAACTATTTATACATACACCAACATGAATAAATCTCAGGATAAATACTCATGCTGAATTAAAGATGAGATATCAAACAAAAGTATAGTCTGTATAATTCTGTATAATTCCATTTAAACTAAATTCTAGAAAATTCAAAGTAATCTGTCATGGTAGAGTAGACCCATGTTTGCCTGAGAAAGAAGATGAGCTATTAGACAATGACTACAAATGGATATGAGAAAATTTTGGAAAATAATGGACATATTCCTTTTCTATTCAGGGGCACGTGTCAGTATTTATATGATGAGCCAGAGAGACTTGTGAGACAGCTGCAGCTATGCCTGGCAAGCACTAACCCAACTTCAGGCCCTAGAACCACAGGACCTCCTGAGTTGCCTTGCCTTGGGGGTCCCAGAAATTCCAAGCAGATACCCGCTACCACCTCCCCCCAAAAGGGAAAATAAAAGACAACCTTAACTGATTATATAGTTTCACTTTGTGTAGATTATTGTGTGTCAACAATGCCTTTTTATTTTTTAAGAAGAAAGTTAATGAGCCCATTCGTATGACTCTTTGCTCAGGAATTACTCCTGGTGGTGCTCGAGGGGTCATATCGGATGCCAGGGATTGAACCTGGGTCGGCCACATGCAACAATTGGGTGATTTTTTTTTTTTTGGTCAGCTACTCTTCCTTCTAATATATTCATGTAAGGTGAAATTACCTCTAAGATGTTCTTACAGATATTGTTGACATGTTTGTTTCAGAATACAAAATGATGATTTGTTATTTGTATATATTTTCTAATGTGTTATTTGTATATATTTTCTAATGATCATATCTTTACTTATAGTTAACATGCAGCATATATAATTAGGGGGAAAGTATCCCAAAAAGCTTTTAAGATCAAATCTTTTTTAACTTTAAGATATGGAAGTAACATCGTTTCAATAGTAGCTTCCCTGCTATACATTCCATTCCATGCCTTGCTTATTTACTCATTCAGTAATTCATTCATCTACATTTGGGTGCTTTCCGAGCTACTTTACAGTTGATCCCACCACTAGAATGAATTTATTTAGTATGATATGTTTTAACCTTCAGAAATTCCACTACAGTGTGTGAAATAAAACACCATTTCACTTTTCAATTTGGATACATTTTATTTTATTTTTTTATTTAATTGTTCTAGCTAGGACTTGCGCTTATATGTTGAATAAAAGTTATGAGAGCAGGTACTTTGTCTTATTTTTGAAGTTTTTGGTCTTCCCCCTGGCTCTGCACTCAGGGATTACTCCTGGAGGGTTCAGGGAACTATATGGTCTGCTAGGGATCGAATCTGGGTTGAGTAAGGGGTTAGTTGGTTTTCACCATATCTCATCTATTTTCTCAGTTTGATTTACTTTCAAAAAATTATATTCTCTTAAGAACATCTTAAAATATTTGGTTGTCATATCCTGAGAGAAATACCAGTAACTGTACGAATAATTCCATCCTTAATGTGATCAAAGTATAATTATTAAGTGATGTTGCTTACCCTTTTATCTTTTTTTTTTAAATAACACATAAGATTTATTGTCTTTATGTGTGCTGTTCATTAGTGTTAAGGGCACACCCAGCGTTGTGCTGTTTACCTCGTTTGTTCATTTCCAGAACGTTTCCATGATCTCAAACAGAAACTACGCTCCCATTAACCATTGAGGGGGGTAATACATCACCCCCTCAAGTTCCTGGTAGCCACTATTCTGATTTCTCTTAGATCTTTGCCTATTTTGGCACCTCATCTAAGTTGAATCACAGTCGCTCAGTTCTGGTTCTCACTGAGCTTATTCTGTTCGATGAATAATGCTGCTCTTGTGAATATGCTGTGATGAATCCTTATATATGTATATCTGATTATCTGCTTGTGAAACTTTGGGGCATGAACCTAAAATGCTGGAATGTATAATATTGTGGCTTAGTTTTTGAGGATCCAAATTGTTTTCTACAACAACTGCACCATTATATAATCCCATCATCAATATACAAAGGTTCATTTTCTCCACATACTTGCTAACACTTGTCATGTCACTTACATTTAGCTAATTCACACACACACACACATACACAAACACACACATGCCATTTAACTTTTATTTATTTTACCTTGGATTTGGGGAGCTCCCAAGTGATACAAAATGAAGGGTGTTTGCCTTGCACATGGCCAAACCAGGTTAAGTACCTTACAACCATATGGTCCTCTGAGCACTGCCAGGTGCGCCCTTCTTGCCTCCCCACAAAAAAAAACCCAAACAAACAGGGATTCATGTCCAGATGTGCCAGGAGTTCAGTGCACAGACCCAGAGATGCAGTGCTGCTCAGGTGCTGTGTCACCAATGACCCATATGAACCATCACACTGCAGGCGACCTCCAGGGCTACACCCAAGGAATACATGAGGCATCATGCATCACTTGATCACTTGAATCCCGTTATTCATCGATTTGCTCAAGCGGGCGCCAGTAACATTTCCATTGGACCCTATCACGTGCCAATGTAGCCCAATGGCATCTGCTTGATTCAGGAATATTCATGCATATTGGGACTCAACCCTGATTACTAGTTCCCACCCCCCATTTCTCTCCATTTTTAGTGTTATCATCATCAACATCAACATCATCATTAGAATGGTTTAAGGCTCTTTATGTTCCTGGAGCGAGCAGATACCCTTGGGCTCTACTAGGATGAAACAGGACATCTGGAGATGTTACTGGTGCCCGCTCGCTCAATTCACTGATAAATGGGAAGACAAGTGATACAAGTGACAAGTGATGATGATGATGATGATGATTATAACATAGTGATTTACTATGTTGTTTATAATATAGTAGTTTCAGGCATTCAGTGTTCCAACACCAGTGTGATCTTCCCTCCACCAATGTCCCCAGTTCCCACCCATCACCCCAGCCTACCCCTTGCAGGCACAGATTTACTTCATATTGTTCATTACACACAAAGGCAAACAGAATTATCAAAACTTAGGTCAATAAGAGTGAGTTTATGGTCATTGATATATCTCAAGTAATATTGCTTATTATTGATATATCTCAGTCGTTGTCTGAGAATCTCCTGTGCTGGTTGGTGCCGCTTGGGCCTCTGTGTTATTGTTTAGCCTCACTGGGCTTGGTGGACATCTACACAACTTTCCCATCAGATCTGCTGTGATCCTACTGGGCTGACAATACTGTGAAATTTGGAGGTCTCCATAGGTCTAAGAGCTATAGATTTGGAACAGTTTGGTGTCTTGACAGTTTGATGAGGTTGTTGCAGCCCGGCCGTTCTGGGTCGGAGGGTGTTGAGTGTGGCTGTGGGCTGCTGTGCCTTCAGGCAGAGAGGGAAATCTACCTGGACCAGGTCACTTGGGAAGATTTGGTGGTATTGAGCTCTTTTCAGGCTGTTTGTGGAGCTGGGCCATGTCTCTGCTAGCAAGATGGGCATTCCACCCTCCCATTTTTCTACTTTTTCTTTTTTTGACCAAAGCTATCTGATTTAGGTGTGAAGTAGCATCTTCTTGATCTTCTGCCTTCCTCAGTTTACTTTTATCTGAGATTCAGAAATGCATAGACAAATTTCTGTTATCACAGTTGGCATTTCTTGGTACCTGCTAGCCTGTGTTTTTCACTTTAGTTTTTTAGTTTTTTTTTTTAAGGGAGGTGCACTCTGTGATGCTCTGGTTTACTCACAGCTCCATGCATGGAGCTAAGTCCTGGCAGTGCTTGGGGGTACCAGGTCTTGTACTCAGGGCTCCTGCACAGACCATGTGCTCCAGCCCCTTGAGCTGTCTCTCCAGCTCAGCATTCCACACTTTAAACTGCCTGTGAATTTCCTAGTTGTCATTATTAAGGGACTATTGAAATGACATCTGTATATGAATTCTTTTAAGTGTTGCATTGTATTTTTGAGTTATTTCTAACATCTTCAAAGTTTTAAATATTTCCCTTAAGCAGCAACCATTTGTTACCTAGATGTGCACGTAATCACCTTAATAAAGACCATTCTCCATGCAGGTAATTATATCCACTGATGCCTGCTAATGCAAGCTGCTTTGCGGTCATTATATGTAATACATGACTACAGAACTGCATTATTCTTCTTGTTTTTCATTTTTATTAAATTAAGGTTTTTTTTTTTTGAATAATGTCATCTTGCAAATGGTTCTTAGGAGTAATACCTTTCAGGGCTTTATAATCACTAGATAATTAACCTGCCAGGATTAAGTACACTCAGCTTTGCCTCGGGATGCTTAACTCTCAATAAGGTCAATTATCTCATGATAATAACTGCTTTGTCAAGAGTTTCCACTTAATTCCATAGTGAAACATCACTCACCCATACAATGCAACTTAAGATAGTTTAAATAATAAAATCCAGCTTGAAAATTGGGCACGAGGATTCAGCTTAATTATTTCACACAGTTTCAGAATGCTACATTTTTGGATAAAATTCCTCCTCCATAGGCTTAGTATTTCGGGTCTCACAGATGATATCTGTTTACAACCGTGATATATTGCTCTATATTGCTCTGCTTCATCAGCCCTTTTGCTGGCAGTTGTACCACATTGTAGATTTCCTATTGGGAAATCCATTTTAAAAGCTTATTGAGCCTTTAGAGAGTTTCATATATAAAAATCTCATTGCAGCCCAGGAAATTTAGTGATACTGTCTCCTGAGTTGTGGCTTAGCATGTTGTTGAATATCTGGTTTTGTCATTGAACCGTGTGCAAAGCGTTGAACTTTTTCTGCATTTGGTGCTGGTGAATTGGTGGTGGTGTCTCCGCAGTCATAATGGGACATTGACATGGAAACCCCAGTCAGCAGTGCTCCTGGACACACTAGACAACATGAAAAAAATATGAGCTTGGTTTTTCCTAATGGATTTCACTGATCACTCGATCACTTGAATCCCGTTATCATCGATTTGCTCTCGAGCGGGCGCCAGTAACATTTCCATTGGACCCTATCACGTGCCAGTGTAGCCCAGTGGCATCTGGTTGATTCAGGAATATGAAGAGCCTCAAATGCTACCTTGACAGAGAATAGAAATTTCCTAACCAAAAAGACATTATCATTTAGACCTAATGGATTTCAGTGTTTTTTAAATTCAAGACTATAGTCCCTTTTGTTTATTTGATTTTTTGGGGAGGTGGGGTGGGTTTGGTTTGGTTTGATTTTTGGGCCACACCTGATGATGTTCAGGGGTTACTCTGGCTCTGAGCTCAAGAATTATTCCCGGGGGTGCTCATGGAATCATATGGGATACAAAGACAGGCCTGCCACATGCAAGGCAAATGCCCTACCCACTGTGCTATTTCTCTGGCCCTCAGCTATATTCCTTATAAGTAAACTTAATTATCTCTCTAATGAATCAAATGGACTGGATTTGTTTTTCCTTCCTTCACTATCTAGTTAGGGGAGAGAGAGTTTATTGATATTTGCTATTCACACTGTTAAATGTCTAAATCTTTCTAATAGCCATTGATTTCTTTTTAAATGACAACACTGAAAATAACACTTCCAGTGTGGCAATATGTTTTAATTATACATGAACCTTTGATACCTTTGCTAAAATAAATCTTCAGAAGCGTACTATCCATTTCCAGTCATCTCTAAAATGGAAGTTAGAGAAACAGTCAGTTGCTGTTTCAACATGAAAATATATGTCTTTAAATTATGTATAGGAAATATAAATGTTCTCTATGTATCTGTCTCCGTTCTGATAATGTCTTTTTTGGTTAGGATATTTTCTATTCTCTGTCAAGGTAGCATTTCCAATGTTTCAAAACCCTTTCTCAAGCCTGTATACAATGTAATCTTTAGGGAATTCATTTTTGAATTTTCAATTGTCTTGTTTTCTTAAATAGATGATTTCCAAGCATTTTCAGATTTTAGAATGTCGCCTTGATTCCCATAGTATAACATAGAAGCTGTTCTTATATCAAGGTATTTCCAGCATGAATGTGGGACTGGGGCTATATCTAAAAAACTAATTTTACCTCTTAGCACTGCTTGGTTTCTTCAGGAACGATATATGCCACCTTCCTGAAGCAGCTGTTTATATAGATGTTTCCATCCCTTCCTTTGCTGCACACAGCAAAGGGAATTTGTGATATAGGACAGATAAAAATCTAAGGCTGCTGTGAAATCAGTCTCAGAAGATGGGAAAAGATGTTTTCCAAGAAAATATATAACCTCTTCAAAATCATGAGTACTTTCCATACTTATAAATTTTGATCCATTTATATTTCCTGCAGAAATTAATCAAATGTCAGTTAAGACAAAGCTACAGTATCATGAGATTGTTGCCTAGCTCGTGGATTTAACCTTCTCCTTAGGGTCTTTCTGATATATTTTACATGTCTGAAAGGCTGAGCTCCACTGGAACACAGGAGAGGCTTAATGGCAGCAGCGCATTGTTAAAAAGTCAAGCCAAGAGCTGCTTCAGTGTGTGCCTTGTGAGTCTCCATACTCGCCCACCTTCACGCCTTTCTTTTCCAACTTTCTTGTTCCCTCCCTGACATTGTAAAAAGGTTATTAAATCAACTGACCTACTACTACCTATCCATTGTTTGTTTAAGGAAAAAGTCCTAGAATTTGAGGTTCTTTGAATTGCTGGTCATATTTCAACTCACGATGGTTTTTGTATTTGCATCTTTTTGTTTGTTTCTGTTGCTGTACTTTACTTTTTTTCAAATGTTAATGTTTACCTAGTTGTCAAGCTTTTATAATGCAAAAATAATTAATTGATCACAATACTCCTACATAAAGTATTAAAAAATATTTTTTCCAAATTTTTCACTTATTAATGACAGGGGGCACAGTTTTGCCATTGGCAGCCGTGAGCAGGTCAGCGATACACTGAGTAACGGTATCTGGCCCAGCAGAAAACGAGCACTGCCCCTTCCTGCATCAGTCCACTGAGCGCTGGCATTTGCCCAGTGTCTGAATGAAGGTTTTCTCCCCATAATGCGCTCCCTTCTCCTACTCAAACATATAGGACACAGACACCATATCCATAGCCAGGCACCAGCCTCTGCACACTCGGGGGACAGAACTGGGCTGGCTGTCCTGAGAGGTGCGACTGGTACACTAAGCTTGTGTCTACAGATTCCCAGTAGCAGAACAGAGCAGCACAAAATCAGCACTCAGGCCTCCTGTGCAAAATCAGCCCTAGCCTCCCCTGATTTATTCCTCAGAGTCCCAATGGTGAGGACATTCACTGATCTGAGTAAAACAATAGAAAAGGAACCCAACAAGGAAGGAGAAAGACCAAAAACATTTCCATCAGAAAGTACTTAACAGCGTAGGCGATAAGGACAAGATACAGGACAAGAACCTGAAGAAACAAAAAATTTAGACCACTCCCTCTGATCCCTCCGAGAATGATCCCTTAGCCCAGAGTAAGGAGTAAACTCTAAGTACCCCAGGTGTGGCCCAAATGCCTAAAACAAACACAAACAGAAGCAAAACAGAACAAATCTTGGACCACAGGATTGCAATTAGGGCGACTGGCATAAGGTTAAAGGGTGGATGGGGTCCAGTGAAACTTCGGTGGCAAGTCATCGGTTCTTCGGTATAGAACATGGCTTGGTAATAGACACTGGACAAGGTGTGAACTTCTATTTCTAAATTATATGCAGTATTATAAATCAGAGTTATCTCAATTAAAAATAAAAACTGGCATTGGCCTCAGCTCAGTCGTTTTCTGTGTCTCTCTGACACAGGAAGGCAATTAGTAAAGGTTAAATTATTTCTTTGGATTTTTTTTTCAATATTTTAATTTTAGGCACTGTTTACAATACTGCTAACTGTAGAATTTCATGCCTGAAATGTTCCAACACCAAAAACACTCCCGACTGTCCCCTCTATTAATAGTATTTTACCAACAGTAATTTCCTAGTTTTGATTATTCCATAATGGTTATGAATAATGTTTATATTAGGAAAACTCTTTGTCCTTTTCTGATCTGGATTGAATCTAGCATCCCAAATGAACATGTCCGTGTCCAGTACCCTTTTGTTCTTTAATCTGGAACAGTTCTGCAGATTTTCTGCCTCTTATGATTATGGCATGCTTAGAGAGGAGTAACTAGTTGTTTTGTAAAATATTCTTTGATGTAGGAGAGATTAATTTTTGACAATAGCACAGTAATGCCATTGTGTCTTTTTCATACGTTCGAATAGCATTTTAACTTACCTCATTACTGACTCTGTCATCATTTGCCACTTGATTAAGAAGATATTTATCCATTTTAAAGCAGTTGTTTTTCTTTGTAATTGATTATTCAGTACATGTCTTGAGAGCATGCCTTAAGTAGACTTGTGTTTTTTTCATCAACTTTCAGCCACTCACTTTAGCATCCATTAATGGTGTTTGCCAGCTATGGTAACTCTGGTACTTGTTCATTGGTGAGTTTTTAATTTTCGTCATTTCCTCAGTATTTATTGTAATTTTCTATAAGGAAGAGCTTATCTTTCTTCACCCACATACTAATAATATATTTACTTACTTATATAAGTATAATCCATCTGATAGTTTGTTCTATGGATTCTCATCCACTGAAGTCATTTTGTTTTCCCACTTGTCCTGATTTTAACAACTGTGGCTTCTTCCTTTTGCTTCCTCTGTTTTCCTGATGTGACCTGATTTAAGTTCTTTGTACTTGGTTATCTTTTTGATGCCACAGGTGCTCCAAATTTTTTTTTTTTTTTGTTTTTGCTCTCAGCCTTGGATTCATCTATTTCTCCATAAAATCATTCCTTGGAGACTGGTTTATTAAAATTGATATTCAGGGGCCAGAGCGATAGCCCAGCGGGTAGGGCGTTTGCCTTGCACGCGGCGCCCATGCCAGCCTGGGTTCGATCCCCGGCATCCCATATGGTCCCCTGAGCAACGCCAGGAGTAATTCCTGAGTGCAGAGCCAGGAGTAACCCCTGAGCGTCGCCGGGTGTGACCCAAAAAGAAAAAAAATTGATATTCAGAAATCGAGAACTTAGATCTAAGTATACTCATCACTACTGAGGTTTCTTGCACAGATAGTGAATATATACTCTTCTGTCTGATCATGTATCTTTATATTGAAAGTCACTAGACCCATAAAATAACTGACATCACAACTTTAACCCTAACTTAATTAGGGTTAAAACTAATCTTCCTTTCTTTGGCAGTAAAAACCCTGGCTTTCATTATCTGTAGTTTAATGACTTAACTGCCCAAATGTAAAATACATATAAAATAATATGAGGCCAGCAGACTGCCCTTGGGTGAGGACAGGTATATTTGGTCATTTGAGAAGGATATGAGTTGAGGACTGGAAGACTTTGTGATGTGAGTGTTTTCACATCACAAGTTTCTCCACTGAACCCTTCCTCCTCTAAACTTGACTATAGGGAATCTCGAGACATAGCAAACAGTACCGGTGGGTAGGTAAGGGGATATGTCCTTTTCATAATTGGATCATAAAGTCCTGTGGGGGCTGGAGGCGATAGCCCAGCGGGTAGGGCGTTGCCTTTGCACGCAGCCGGCTTGTGCCGCCCGGGTTCGATTCCCGGCATCCCATATGGTCCCCGAGCACCGCCAGGAGTGATTCCTGAGTGCAGAGCCAGGAGTAGCCCCTGAGCATTGCCGGTGTGACCCAGAAAAGCAAAAAAAAAAAAAAAAGACAAGTGGTGCATCATTATCGGGCGGAGCGATAGCCCAGTGGGTAGGGCGTTTGCCTTGCACGCGCCACCGCCCCGGCCGGGTTCAATCCTCGGCATCCCATATGGTCCCCAAGCACCGCCAGGAGTAATTCCTGAGTGCAGAGCCAGGAGTAACCCCTGAGCATCGCCGGTGTGACCCAAAAAAGCAAAAAAAATAATAATAATAATAAAGTCCTGTGACTTGTACTGTTCCTTCTCTTCAGTCCTGTCTCTCAGGAAGGAGAGCAGGCTATCATAGTGACCTGGAAGCCAGCATGGTAAGGAACTGATGTCCCCCATCAACGGCCATCCAGGCCTTGTGACATCACCACCAGTGCAGCATCTGTGCCCTCGGAAACAAATGTTCCTCTTATCAAGTGTGAAACTCCGCATTCCTGGTCATTTGCAGCCTAGTGTGCAGAGACCTTGACTCTGAGACACCTGGCCGTGCCCACCTGGGTGCTTTTTTCCTAGAAACTAAGACAGTTATGTATTCTCTGTTGTAACGCATTAGGTGGTGGAACAATTTGTCTTACAATTATAGATGACTAATATTGGCTGGCAGGGGGAGCACTGTCTGCTTGCAGCTCTTTTGTCTGTAGGCTTAGAATTCATAGAATAATTTTGCAAATTGTTTCTTAGTCCTTTTTTCCCCCAAATCCTCTCTGTGTCATTTAGTTAACAGTTACGATTCACTGTTACTCTTTGTACTGCATTGACATTCCCAGACACTGTATTCCTCTACTTTTTTTCCAAGTATGTCAAGCATTTACTTCATTCTGGTTGACAGAACTATGCTGTTTCCTGGCAGTATCTTTCCCCAACACCTCAGTTCTCAGTAACTTCTTTATTCATTTTTGTTTTGTTTTTGTTTTTGTTTTTCTTTGCTTTTTTTGGGTCACACCCAGTGACGCTCAGGGGTTACTCCTGGCTCTGCACTCAGGAATCACTCCTGGCAGTGCTCAGAGGACCATATAGAATGCCGGGGATCGAACCCAGGTCTGCTGTGTGCAAGGCAAATGCCCTACCCGCTGGGCTATTGCTTGGGCCCTGCTCTTCTTTGTTCATTTTCTTTCTTCCTCTTTCTCGTTCTTTCTTTCTGTTCCCTTCCAACTCCCCTCTTCTGTCTTATAATTAATCTTACTAAAAGAGATTTAGGAATGTTTCTGGCTTACATTCCTACACTTCTTGTTTTAGTTTGGGTTTTGGACCACACCTAGCAATGTTAAGGCGTTACTCTTGGTTCTGCACTCAGGAATTATTCCTGGCAGGCCCAGGGGACCATATGGGATGCTGGGGATCAAACCTGGGTTGGTAGCATGCAATGCAAGCATTCTACCATCCCCTCCCCATTTCTTTTAGAATGAGTTAAAGAAACAAGAGTTTTATAACTTTTATCCCATTACATAAAATATAGTACATTGAGGGTTCTCTTTGCATTTAACTTTGTTTTTATCTTGGAAATCTCAGAGATCTTTCTCATTTCTTTAATTTTCTTTTATTTAATACCCGTGAGGTAGACCACTACAAAGCTGTTCAAGATTGGGTTTCAGCCCAACACCCATCCCTCGAACATTGTGTATTTCCCAGCACCAATGTCCCCAATTTCCCTTCCATCCCTCCCACCATCCCCTACTTCCTCCCAGCCTGAGGGATGACTTTTCTTTTTTCTTCTTCTTCTTCTCCTTCTCCCACTCTCTTGGGCATTATGGTTTGCAATACTGAAAGGTTATCATGTATAACCTTTCATGTCCGTATTGTGTTCTTGGTAACTTTTACTGTTTGATTTGAGGCCGCATCTGGAAGTAGTCAGGGGCTACTCTTGTACTGTGCTCACCAGTCACTCCAAGCCAGGCCTTCAGCGTAAGAAACTTACTCTCCAGCCCACTAAGTGATCTCTCTGACCCCACCAGAACAATTGACAGAAGTAGAGATTTAAATCCAGAAATATGAATATTATCTTAGTAATCTTATAACCTTATAATCTTTTAATCTTAGTAATCTATATTTTTGTGATTCTTGAAATTTTTTTTAAGAATGGGGAGATGTCCCACAGGTAGGGCAATTGCCTTGCATGTGGCCAACTTGGCTTGATCCCTGTTGGCACCTAGTAGGTCTCCCAGGCAGAAGTGATTCCTGAGCATAGAGCCAGCCCTGAGGACCACAGGTATGGCCTGAAAACCAAAAAAACTAAAAATAAATTTAAACACTTTTAAAAAATGAATAATAATTTTTCCAGGCACGTAGAGAAGATAGTAAGAAATCGTTCTTGGGCCAGAAGAGATAATATGGCATGCACGGTGCTTTTATGCCACTGACCTGAGTTCAGTCCTTGGAATCCCCACCAGCAGTGATTCCTGGGTAGAAGCCAAGAGTAAGTAAACCCTGAGCACTACTGAGTGTGGCAAAAAAAAAAAAAATCAGAAATAAATAAATCATTTTTTAACTGTTCATAACCAACTTTGTTTGTTTTGGGCCACCACAATGGTTCTCAGGGCTTACCTCTGGCTCCTAGACGTGCTTAAGAAATCGTTTTCTGAGCTGGGAATTGAACTAATTCAACTAAGCAGACACCTTAACTTTTATTGTTTTTGCTAGTTTTGGGCCACATAGTTTTCCAAATCCCCTTTTAAAAATACTTAAAATAAGTGGTCAGGGGCAGGAGCGATAATACAGCAGGTAGGACATTTGTCCCTCATGGTGTTGCAGGTGTGACTGTGGTCCCTGGCTGCATCAACAGGTGGCAGACAGGAGGCAGGTTTGTCTACACCCAGGGCTCTGCCCCATGGGCCCTGGATGGTGATGATCGGACATAGAAAAAGACTGGGTCCCCTGGGATGAACCCAGAGCCACAGCAGAGCCTGGCAAGCTACCCGTGGTGTATTCGATATGCCAAAAACAGTAACAATAATGGACCTCATTCCCAACAAACGGAGATATCGCTGGTGCCCGCTCAAGCAAATCGATGAACAGCAGGAAGACAAGTGATATCATGTATACCCCTTTACCTACTTTCAGCACTCAATTCTAGTCCCGTGTGACCATTTCCAACTATTATTGTCATAATGGTCCATTTCCATCTTACCCGCTCTCTGCTTCTCACTTATGGTATAGTTCAACCATTGACCCTTTCTCATTTTTTAATAGCTTAATTGTATTCCACTGTGTGAACTTGTCATAGGTGTTTTTGGGGGAGTCTTTTTTTATTTTTCCTTTGGCTTGGCACCACACCCAGCAATTCTCAGGGGTTACTCCAGGCTCTGTGTTCAGTGATCATTCCTGGCAGTGTTCAAGGGACCCAAGGGACCTATGAGATATTGAGGATCAAACTCAGGTCAGCTATGTGGCAGGCAAACAAACACCCTAGTGTTGTACTATTGCTCCAGCCCCATCATACGTTTTTATTTTATTTTTATTTATTTATTTATTTATTTATTTATTTATTTTTGCTTTTTTTTTTTTTTGGGGGGCATACCCGGCAATGCTCAGGGATTTCTCCTGTCTCTGCACTCAGGAATTACTCCTGGTGGTGCTCAGGGGACCATATGGGATGCCGGGAATCAAACCTGGGCCAGCACAGGCCGGCTGCGTGCAAGGCAAACGCCCTACCCACTGGGCTATCGCTCTGGCCCCCATCTTACTTTTCTAAATCACTCTTTTGGATTTGGACATTCAGGTGTTTCATGTTTCTAGCATTTTGCAGTTAAGTCTTTCAATGAATAATCCTGCGCATACATATTTTATATTAGAAGTGTTTCTCCAGGGTAAATTCCTAGAAGTATGATTACCGCATCAAAAGATTAGTGCATCTGTAGCTTGGTTAGATACCATCACTTCTCTCTAGAAGAGTTACAGGTACAGCAGCAGGTTTTCATTCTTCACTATAGTTATGCTATTTAAAAGAGTGTGTTATTAGACATATAGTAAATGAAATAATGAGTTATCTCATTATTATCAAAAAAATTATATAAAATGAAATAATGAGTCATCCCTTCACTGACAGAGTAAATCTCACAAAGTATAGAGAATAGCCATCTTTGCAAATAAAATTATCTTTAGGTAATCAGATTTACTCTTAAATCTACCAAACTTTGTAACTACTTCAGATTTGATAAGTTCAATTTTTTTAAAATTCTGTTTTCAGGGCATGAACCAGGCTAAAAGCTATGCCCAGGTAGGCAAGGAATGGCTTTGTTCCTGGCTGCTACAAGATAGATCCTCTTAGCCAAATGCCTTTTATCAAGCACTGGGACATCAGTTCAATAAAATATTGACAGTTTTATTTCCCATATAACATTAAAACCAAAAATTTAAATTAGAGCTGATAGCCAAATAAGATTAAATGTCTTATTTACTGCTGACTCATACCTTTTCCCATTCATAAAAGAGAATATTATACATGGGCTGTCTTGAATTGGACTGATAGCCTTAAAATTTATAAATCTTAGCATGAAATAAATCAAACTCAGCCTTGTTATTTTTATAGTTTAAATACACAATCAGCTTTTCTTACCCTGTGAGGACTAGTGTTGGGTGACAACATGCAATGTATGCTTGTGTATTTTTTTCCTTAATCATTCCTTACCCCCTTCATTTTGTTTCCACCTCATTGGATGAACTAGTTTAATTCTGACAATAACTCAGATTTATCACTGCACTCTATAGAGCTAGTGTAGTGTGTGCCAGCTTAATTTCTTTTTTTTAAGTTTTTTTTTAAATTTTTTATTATACCACCATGAGACATACAATTACAAAGGTGTTCACAATTGGTTCTTGGTAATACAGTATTCCAGCACCCATCCCTCCACCAGTGCCCCATTTCCACCACCAATGTACCCCACCCCCAGGCTGCCTCAATAGCAGGTGGCCCTGTTTCCTCTCTTTCTCTCTCTGTCTCTCTCTCTGTCTCTGCATCTCTCTCCCTCTTATTTTACACATTGTGGCTAGCCCTGCAGATATTTAGAGTTTATCACTTAAGTCTCTTTGTGTATATTCAATGGTGAGTTTTAATCTGCCATTACCATTTCACACATTTAGTAAAACACTAATATCTATTTATATCCTTTTAATGAATGCAGTCATTCTATATCTGTCCTTTTCCTTCTGACTAATTTCAGTCAGCATGATAGTCCCCATGTCCATCCATTTGCAGGTAAATTTCATAATTTCATCTTTTCTGACAGCTGCATAGTATTCCATAGTGTAGATGAACCACAGATTCTTTATTTTTAATTTTTTTTATTATTATTATTATTTTTGGGTCACACCCAGCAATGCTCAGGGGTTTCTCCTGGCTCTGCACTCAGGAATTACTCCTGGCAGTGCTCGGGGACCGTATGGGATGCCGGGCATCAACCCGGCGGCAGGGGGCCATACGTTCAAGGCAAATGCCCTACCCTCTGGGCTATCCCTCCGGCCCCGCACCACAGATTCTTTAGCCAGTCCCTCTGTTCTCGGGCATTTAGGTTGTTTCCAGATTCTAGCTATAGTGAATAGCACAGAGATGAATAAAGAAATACAGATAGTGTTTCTGCTATGTGTTTTTCGGCTCTCTCGGGTATATTCCCAGGAGTGCTATTGCTGGATCAAATGGGAGCTCAATATCTAGTTTTCGGAGGAATGCCCATATTGTTTTCCAAAAGGGCTGGTCCAGTCGGCACTCCCACCAACAGTGGATGGAGTCCCTTTCCCCACATCCACGCCAACACCGGTTGTTCTTGCTGTTTTGGATGTGTGCCAGTCTCTGGTGTGAGATGGTACCTCATTGTTGTTTTGATTTGCATCTCCCTGATGATTAAAGATGAAGAGCACTTTTCATATGCCTTTTGGCCATTCAATTTCTTCATTTTGGAAGCTTCTGTTCATTTCTTCTCTCCATTTTTTGATGGGGTTGGCTGTTTTTTTCTTGTGAAGGGCTACCAGTGCCTGGTATATACTGGATATTAACCCCCTTGTCAGATGGGTATTGGGTGAATATCCTTTCCCACTCTGCCACCTTAATTTCTGCCTAGACTGCCCAGACTTCTATAAACCAAGAACTTCCCACAAACCCCTAGACTTATTTGCCTAGATAGCTTTCGGAAGTCCAGAAAATACTATACTTAGAATTATATTTAGTTTTCCAAATCCCTTACACAACATACTGCTCAGTAACGACTGCAAATGCTAAGGTAAGTTCGTTGTCTAAGCATCCTCCTGACCCATTGAATTTAAGTATCCAGAATTTTTATTGGATATTGTGCAAATTGTTAACGTAAGTGAGGCCAAATGATGATATCAATTTCCAGTCACCACCCCAATCTGTGGAAGTTAGAATGGCTCAAAGTTCCTGCAAAAAATTATTCAGGGGCCCACAATGAGGCACTTCGTGACCATAAATGAGACACCTTTGACTGAAGAAATGGGGTTTGGTTTGTTTGGGGTTTGGTTTGTTTGTTTGTTTTGGGTGACACCAACAATACTCTGGAGTTACTCCTGGCTCTGATATGCACTCAGGAATTACTCCTGGTATTGCTTAGGGTACCATATAGGATGCCAAGGATCAAACCTGGGTCATCCGTGTACAAGGCAGATGCCCTACCAGCCTTACTATTGCTCAGCCCCTAATTTGGGTATTTTTTGATGCTTAGAGCTTACTACTGGCTCTATACTCAGGGATGACTTCTGGCAGGACTTAGGGAACCATATGGGGTGCCAGGAATCAAACCTGGGTCAGCCACAAGCAAGGCAAATGTCCTACATGCTGTGCTATGACTCCAGCCCTATTTTTGGTTTGGGGGCCATATCCAGCTATGCTGAGGGCTGCTGTAGGCTCAGTGCTTGAGTCTCCTTATAGTACAGGGGGACCATGCAGTCCAGAGGCACAAATCCACTCAACCCACACCTGCATTCCAAGCATGTCCTCAGCGTATTAAGCTCTCTCTCTCTCTCTCTTTCTCTCTCTCCTCTCTCTCCTCTCTCCCTCTCTCACCCTCCAAGGGTTTGAACCAATGTGCCACAAATTTTGAACAATAAAGGACATAGTTTTTAATTTACCACATTAAAAATATTAAAATATTAAAAAATTGCTATTTATGTAAGATTTATTAGTGTGTGGGGGGGTAAAGAAGCCATTTATCCATTTAATAAACTAAATACAAATATAATTTGAAATGAGAAGGAAATAATAACAGAAAAAAGTTTGTTAGAAAAATTCATTTCAGGATCATCATCTGGGTGCTTGGGATGCTGTTTCTTCAAATGTGAATTAGACATACATGTCTATGTGGATGCTTATGGTTGAATATTTCATTGTTTGACTTTAGTAGCCCATGAACTTAGGCTGTTACTTTATGCTGTACCTTTGGGCATACAGGCTTTACACTTGACCTTTCCTACGATTTATTTTTCATTCCTCTTCTTTAACATCAGGAAGAATCCTTGTTCTTTACTATACAGGGTGTAATAGAATTCACATGCCTTCTCACTTACTTTAGACCATAGAATTTACACAAGTTTCAAAATAATATTCTTATATACTGCTATAGTTAGTTAAACTAGTTTTAAGTTTTATAAGTCTGTGATCTCTTCCTACCCATTTCTACAAGTTGTACCACTGTTTTTCAGTTTATACTCATTCGATGTTTTATTCATTCCCTTTTATTCTATCTTACTTCTGTAACTAACTATATACTTAATTATTGCCACCAGTCTTTTTGTTGATGTTTATTTAGTTGTTATGATTTCCTGGCTTATTATACAATGGTTTCCCAGAAGGCTCTTTTGAATCTCTCTTGTGTTGTTAACTGTAGTCTGTATACTTGAAACTCATTAGTTTTGCTAAATATAGAATCATTCCTCATGTTTGATTTCCTTGTGTTTTTATTTTAGTTTATTTGGTAAACTGTTTTTTTTGTCAGACTTTCCTTGTGCACAGTGATTCTATTATGCTTTAGTATGTATTTCTGTCCGATCTGGTCAATATGAGTTTTCTGTCAAAGCTATATACCACCATTTGTCTTAGGGGTGAGTGTGGGGGTACTTCACATAAATTAGCTTGAATTTAAGTCCTTCCTAACTCTCAAATCTAATGGCCATTAAAAAATAAAATATTTCTATGTACATCCAGTGAAGGCTGGGATTGAGAGAATGCTTTGATTTTATTTTAATGCCTGAAATGGAACCCTGAACATTGTTCATATGAAAACTAAAAGATTTAAATTAAATCAATTAAAAAATTGATTAACGCAATTAAAAAAAAAGCATGGACTTTGTATATCCTGAACTCAATGGAAACAGATTGTTTGAAAAAGATACAAGGCAGTGGAGGAGACAGAAGCAGTAACTGGGTTTGTGTTGGCAATTAAGAAAACACTATTAAGGGCCAGAGCCGCTAGCCCAGCAGGTAGGACATTTGCCTTGCACGCCGGCCGGCCTACGCTTGCCAGGGTTCAATCCCGGCATCCCATACGGTCCCTGAGCACCACCAGGAGTGATTCCTGAGTGCAGAGCCAAGAGTAACCCTGAGCATTGCCGCGTGACCCAAAAAAGCAAAAAAAAAAAAAAGGAAACACTATTAAATTTCTAGGTAGAAAAATAGTTTTTTACATGATCCTGTATTTCTAAAAGCGTGTATATGGGATGACCAGAGAACCATTTACTGAAAAGGTGAGGTTTGCTCTGAGGCAGACTTTGAGGAAAGGCATTCCTGCACTATTGGGAGGGTGGCCTTGAGTAAGTAGAGTGGCTAAAGAGAGTAGTTGAAATGGGGAGAGCTGTGTGGTGTGCTAGAGGATTGAGGGTCTTGGGGTCTTTTTGTTAACTTTGCTTTTTTATGTGGGAGGTAGGCAGAGTTGAGGTTGGGCTCAGCCCACGCCTTTGGCATGCTCAGCCCAGTAAAGCAAGCTCAAAGGCCATGGCATTGACTTTAAATCACATACAAGGGGCTTGGGTATAGGTTCACTAACCCGCCCCTTCCCCCAGTAAGGTGCTTTAGGAATAGTTTCACATTGAAAGTGATTTTATTTTTATTTTTTGATAAGGACCTTGCCCAGTGCAGGTCACAGATTGGAGAGTCACATGGTTCCAGGGATTGAATATGTCTTTTGCATATGCTTGACATGTACTTTGCCTCTTGATCCCCTTCCTGGGACCCTAGAGCAGTTTTCAATAAAGAATAGACTCATGGGACTTAGCTTTCAAAAAGTTTACTCTGGCTGCACATTCCTTTCATGCTTAGGTAATGTTTGAAGTAAAAATACTAGTGTACATGGCTTGATAAACCAATGCGTTAGGAGGGAAGAACAAACGTATGATAAGGGAGCAATGGCAGACAGAAAGAGCGACTATTTAAATAACAAAAGATGGTGTTTTCGCAAAGCTATAGTAGTGGGGAAGTACTTCTTTTGAATTCTAGACTTTCATAGATAGAACCAACAGGATCTGTTAATAGATTGCAAGTAAGAATGAAAGAGGGCACAAAAATACTTGTGAGCAGGAATGTTAGGACTTTATTTACCTGTTTAGAGTTAGGAGACTGTCTCGTCCTGAAGGAGGCCTCTGGTGCTTGCACTTGGAAAGGGATCTCATTTCACCGAAGGATATTAGATAGTCCATTACCATACCCATAGAATTCAGGGGTCACTCCCGTGGTGCTGCAGGAGTATGTAGCACCAGAATTGGTTCAGGTGTAGCCATATTCATAACAAGAGCCTTACTCCCTTCTCTATCTCTCTCTCTCTCTCTTTTTTCTCTTTCTCTCTCTGTGTCCCTACCTCCCTCCTCTCTCTCTTCTCTTCTCCCCCAGTATTTTTTCATTTCCATTCCACCTCATCCTCAGACTTAACATTATTGATTGACATGGGGGCTTTACGTGTATTCCAAATATATTTTCCAGTGTGCATAACATTATTAAAATACTAGGAGTCATAGGACCTCTGACCTGTTGGCTCTTTAATCTGTGTAATAACAAGACATTTCATTCCTTTGGTCCTTACCTTTCTCATCTGAATAATAGCAAGCATACTTTTATCAATATTAAGTATGCTAACAAACTTTCATAAATAGGAAAGACTATATTAAAATAGGCAGCTAACTGATTACTTCAATTTCAATTTTTCTCACTGCAGAGTACAAATTGAGTACAGTAAAATCCCTATTATCTTGAGCACAGACCTAAGTATGAAAGTCCAAACAGCTTTCACAATTTGATAATACCCAAATAATGTACTTTGGTAAATTGATGAATAGAAAAACAATAATTGTATGGTAGGCTTTTCAAGATAATAGAATTGAAGGTTTATTTTAACTTCCTCATTTTAATTTAAAGCACTCTCTTAGAGAATTAATGTTCTGTAACGTGGCTACAATTGATTGAGAACATATTCTGTGTCGGGCAGTGTGCTGTTCCCTTAGATGGTTTTTTTTCTGCAATACCGAGTCCTTCACACTGCAATTAATTATTCATCTGCTTATCATAGTCTCTTTCTACCCAACTTTGTTCAAAGCAGCTATCTTACAAAAGTGTTTTCAGGTCTAACTTAGGGCTCCCAGCCAAAGTAAGCGTAATATGAATAGTGCTTAGGGACCTCCACTTTGTGACTGCTCTTTAGTAACTTAAAAGACCAGGACTCTGGTTTCTATCAGAAGATTTTGTCCGTCTTTTCACTGCTATCAGTGTATAGTAGACAGGAAGAAGACCAGGAAACCAGCTAACTCCCTGTTGTCACGCTGCTGCCTAAGAAACAGAGCTGATGAAACTATCATCTTTTCCTATAACTGATTGCTCCTCTGTTTCTAATTCATTTTCCTTAGAAGGATGTCCAAATGACCATCTCAAAACTATGACTATTGAGGGCCAGAGAGATAATACAGTGGACAAGGCATGAGGCCAACCCCTGGTTCAATTCCCACATCACATTTAGTTCACAAGGTTGATCTCTGAGCACAGAGCAAGGAGTAGCACAGCCTGATGTGGCCCCCATAACCAAAACCAAAGTCAGAAAGAAATATTACTACCCATATGATTTGTGTTAGTTTGCGTTTTTTTTTTTTTAACTTTCTCCTTGGGTTTTTTTGTTGTCTTACAGCAGTACTCAAGGCCTATTTTTGACTCTGCTCTCAGGGATCACTCATGGCAGAGCTCAGCAGGGCCAAGTGCAGTGCATGGATCAAATCTCAGTCTACCTCGCAAGGCAAGACGCTACCTGTTGTACTCTTACAAACCCCACCTCCCATATTAGATACTTTCAAGAACAACTAGATAGAGTATTCTTGTTGCTATTATTGTTAAATTTGTATTGTTTTAAAAACTATCATGAATAATTTCTCTTAAAAGACAAGTATTTTTCACAATTGCCTTTACTAAAACTATTATGAGAGCATTAATTAATAGAATGTTAATACTAATCTCTCAATAAATCAAGAATTCTTAATTGATAGGTAGTTTACCACAGTATCAAGCCAACTTGGATTAATTGTGGAAATTTGCAAGGAGTCACAAGTTATCTTTCTTCCAGCATGGTATTTCTTCAAAAGAGACCTCTTTGGTTTTGTTTCTTCCAGGAAGAAATTTTGATTAGAGGTGAATTATAATCAGACTTCGCATAGTCATGCTGAAGTCAAAGTTTATTTCTTGTTCTGTGGAGCCCAAAGTTGTGCCCAAGGGATTATTGAAAAATAAATTGTAGAGCATTTGCTTATTTCTATGGACATTTAGACAGTGCCAGAAATGAGTGAAAAGCATATAAGCATGCCAAGCAGTGTTGTCACAACTGATTAGTACTTAGTACTATTTTCAAATAACAAATAAGTGGAGTGAGTGCTCAGGAAAATGTTTTGGTAGAGGTAGAAAGCAGTGATAAAGATGTTTTCCAAACAGGGAGTGGCTTGAGACTGCCAGCAACGAATAGTCTGTGGGAGTATGTTCCATGAGGATGGAGACTTTGTCTTGTTTGCTACTGTAGCCGTAATACTTTCAGCTGTGTCTGCATACTAGAGGCACACTCAGTAAATATTTTTAAATGGATAAATGAATGGGTGCTCTGAATAAAATCAAGCCTTGGGGAACAGAGCCTTACTTGATATAAGATCTAATGTTTAGAAGCCTGGAGAATTTGGCAGAAGAACTTGGATTTCCTGCCTTTCTTTTTATTATTCCATTATTTTTCATGATGATTTATTAAATGACTACCATGTATCAGGATGTTAGTGATGCTCTGGTGTGATCAAGAACAGATATCATCCTAGCCTTCCTGCACCTTAAGAGTCTAGAAGACACGATGGATATTGTTTAGTTAAAGGGCTTCAGTTTATAATTACAAATTGATGCCTATTCGGGAAAATACTTTCTTCTGAATGAAATAAAATCTTACAAAAAACTAGTGTATAAAACATAAAAATCTTAGGAAACTAATGTCAAAACTTGCTAAATTGAGGATGGAGTTATGTAATGTCTTGAGAGATAAATTCAGTTTTTTTGTTTTGGGACCACACCCAGTGATGTTCATGGATAACTCCCAGCTCTGTGCTCAGGAATTACTCCTGACGGGAATTGGGAGAACATATAGGATGCCAGGGATCAATCAAACCCTAGTCGTATGTAAGGTAAGCACCCTTCCCACTGAAATATCTCTCCAAGCCCAGATCCAATTTTCTTTTCTATGAAGTCTTCATTTATTCACTAATTATCCCGGAGTTTATAGGAACACTCTAAGTTGCCGCTCATGATTCTTACTCAGCATTGGGTTTGTATTTGAGCTATTTAGTTTCTATAGAACACTATTTATTCTTAGAGGAGGGATTTAGGGAGGCGAAAAGATGTCTGAGGTTTTCTTTCTGTACTGTAGGCATAAAAATGTACATTGCGTATATTGTTGATCATTGAAATTATAAGGGTAATTTGACAGCTATAGATAGGCTATGGACTCATAAGAGTCTGTTTCTGAATTGAGCATCACAAAACATTTCTGATGACCCTGAGTGGCAGTCGTTTTACATCAAAGATAGAGGTATAGGCCGAGCGACAGCACAGGGGGAGGGGCATTTGCCTCACATGCAGCCAACCCTAGTTCGATCCCCAGCATCCTATATGGTCCTCCAAGCGCCACCAAGAGTAATTCATGAGCGAAGATCCAGGAGTAAACCTGGGTGTCGCTGGGTGTGACCAAAAAGAAAAAAAAAAAAATGATAGAGGTGCAATTATGTGCAGTTGGGGAACTTGGAGAACCCTTGTTACATCATAGTTTTAATCAGTTGCGTAAACCTTACCTTCATATTGATAATCATGCTGATTTATACTGCACCCACTGTCTTCCTTTTTATGTCATAGTTTATTACCATTTCCTCAGATTATTGCACCTGCCTCATTACTATCCCTGCCCTTTATCTTATTTCCACAGGTAGAGCTATCATTGAAGTATAGTCTGAGTATTGGAGGTTTTTTTAAGCAGTGGTGGTAGCATTGCTAGAGCTGTGCTTTGATACCACTATATTGTTGTGCTTAGTAGATTGGAATTAAGTGCATAGTAAATGTTGGTTGACATGACATAATAGGCATAGGACGTCAGTTCCTCAAGAATTTTTCTTGTGCTGGAGCAATAGCTCGGGGGTAGGGCGTTGCCTTGCATGCAGCCGGCCTCTGCTGGCCTAGGTTCAATCCCGGCATCCCATATGGTCCCCAAGCACCACCAGGAGTAATTCCTGAGCAAAGAGCCAGGAGTAACCCCCCTGAGCATCGCCGGGTGTGACCTTAACCAAAAAAATAAAAAAAAAAGAATTTATTTTCTTGTTTTTTCAGTACAGGTCCACCAAAATTAGTTCTCATTTGATTATATCATTATGGTTATTAATATGAATTTGATCCTTAATTTACCATATGTGGTACACATGTAATTGAATTGCTTTATAAGTAAATTTCATGAAGGCAATGGGTTAACTTTGTTGGTTTTATTTTATTGTCAATACTGGGACTCAAATGCAGGATCTCACACTTCTAAGGCAAGCTCTACCACTGACTCCTATTTCCTGCCCAAAACAGTCTTATTTAAGAATATTTAACTTAGTGTAAGACTGTCTTAAACTATTAGGCAAAGGCTAGACTTCATATAGAGGAGCCACAGAGATAGTAGGGGTAGAGCTTTGTCATCTACACAACTGATCCCAGCCCGATTCCAGCACCCCATATGATCTCCTAACTGAAGAGCCAGGAGGAGACCCTGAGCTCCATTGGGGTGTAACTCCAAACCAAAAATAAAATATCAATAGACCCACACATATATAATCATCTAGCGATAGTCAAACAAGCTGTCACTAGCATACAGAGATTGGATTGACGTCATTTTAAAGGGAAAACTATTTGCATTTTTATTTCTTTTAAATGGACAAGCCGATTAGACTAGAATAGATGCCAGAGAGTTGTTTCCCATTGTTAAAGAGACATAGGAATTAATC
>JAJIBD010012490.1:0-67046 GCA_021461705.1 Cryptotis parvus
ATCAAGATGGCGCGTAGCATCCGCGCCGCGGTGGTCACGTGCCGGGGGCGGGCGTGCCGGGGCGGGGGCTTTGAGAGGCTCCGCCCCGGGGCCGGGCCAGACTCCGTCCGCGGAGGGCGGGCGGGGCGCCGAGGCTGCAGCTCCCCCGGCGCCGGCGCGGCCCCCCTAGGTCAGGTGGGGCCCCTGGTCGGGGAGGACCCTGCTCCTCCGAGCAGAGCTGCGCGGCCGCAGGCAGGTGAGCTTGCGGGGCTAGGCTGGGGGAAGATGCCTTTGCCCCCGTCTCCTGCGCCCCGCAGTTTGGGGGAGGGGTCTCAGGTTAGCGCGCCCGGGAAAACAGCCCCCTGTTCACCCCCGGCTGGGGAGTCTCGGGCCGGCAAGGTGTTGCCCCCTCAGCCGCCCCTCGTCGCCTTTGCAGTACCCTGTGCCCTTGGAGGGGAGGAAGGGGGCGATGCCCGGTGTAAGGGGAGGGCGTGGGTTTGCCCTCGGAGGGGCGCTGAGTTGGCAAGTCTGCGGGTGGGTCGCGGCGGGCTGCGTCCCGGCTCCCCTCCCGGGGAGAGCGCCAGGTCGGGGCCGGAGCCTCTCCCTTGGGGCTCCAGAAGGGCCGAGGTCCCGGCGCCTGCAGGGTGCGACCTGCCGGGGGCCTCGCCCTCCTCCCTGGCCGCTCCCTCCCTGGCTCCTGCCAGCTCGGCGCCCCTCGGGCCTGCTGACGCCCGCCCGTCTCTGCAGTGCTCGGGCCTTGGGGTGGAGGAGCAGCCAGTGGAGGTCTGCTGGGGGCGGGGGAGGTCGCGACCCCAGGGGCCCAGGAGAGACCCCGACGCCAGCGGGCCAGCGGGGGCCCCTCAGCGCAGACCCCGCGGGCTGTAGCAGCTTGGGGAAACGACTGTGGGTGGTTTTGCCCAGGAGGGAAGCCAAGGTGTGCCAGGCTGATGTCACCTTTGCCCACGGCAGTGCGGGGGGCCCATCTGAGGGCTGTGGGCACTGCTGTCGCGTTCCAGCCAGCAAGCAAGTGGTTCTGGGGCCAGCTCTGGCTGGCTGGACAGCCCCTGCTCGGTGCGTTTGGAGCCTCTGCAGTGCCCATTCTTATCTAAGGCTTCCCACAGGGCTCGAACTGGTGCTGAGAACTTTAGGCAATACCCCAGCAAACGTTTACAGCACCTGCCCTCCACCCGGTGCGGCGTGGGTCTTCTTAAGCCAACTGGGCCCAAGAACAGCGGGCCCCCACCTTGTTCCCTGCACTCTTGGGCCGTGTGTTACAGTGGTATTGATTAGTGTTGTCCGCAGGCTTTCAAAGAGCTGAGCCGCCTTTCTGCCCCCACCACCCCCTCACCGTCCAGGCCAGGTAGTCCCCAGGGAACCAGCTTAGGGTGCAGTGGGGTGGTTTCCTTGCTTATTTTCTAGGACTTGTCCCAAGGCCTGAGGAGGCGGTCTGGAATCTGTAGTACCTCCAATTCATGGGCTGGTGCTGGTCACAGTCTTATGAGGGGGCTGAGAACAACCTGAAGCTTGTACAACAGGAGACGCCCTCTTTGGAGATCACAGGGTGTTGGGCTTAGGTGTGGAGGGGGAGCTCTCCCCTCACTCCCCCGTGGCACGTGGGCGCGTTCTGCTGCGCGTGTCGGATGTCACAACAGCAGAGTGAGATCTCCCGGTTAGGTCTGGGGGAGACAGCGTGGACCGGCCAGCCAGGGGCGCTGGGATTTGGCTAAGAGGAGAGACTTGTCCGGGGTCTCTTAGGGTCAGAGCTGGAGGAGAAAGGAGGCGTTGGAGTTGGAGTCAGGGTGTGGTTCACCCTTAGGGAGCTGGGGCTGCTCTCCGAGGGGCTTAGCCCCAGTGTAGTGGTGGCTGAACCGGTTGCTATAGAAACAAGGTGTGTTTTTTGAGTGTGTTTTGCGCAGTGAGGGGAGGAAAGATGAGGTACGGACAGGAAACACCAAGGTAGCCTCAGAGTCCGGGTCCCAGGTAGGTAGGGCACTGGGTGAAATGGAGAGGGTGGGGAGGGGCCGGGAGGGGACAGGTGTGTCCGGCTCGGCATGAAGTCACCATCTGTCCCCACTCTGGCCTGCTAGCTCACTGACCTATAATTAGCTCTGGAGGGCATACGGCGCCAGCTCGCAGAAGGATGGCAGTTTGGACAGTGGCCTCAGAACTGCTCCGAGGGGTTGGTGGCGGCTTCTTCTAGACCACCTCAGCCTTGACTGGAAGGGCTGGGAGCTGAGGAACAGCGTGGGGGTGGCTGTGCGGTGGGGAGAAACTGAGGACCTGCCCTTCTCTGGGCCACCAGGCGCTCTCCTGGTTTTCCCTCGGGCTGCTGCCGGCCGCCTTGCTCGGTGTCAGAGAGAGGTGGGTGCAGTGGACCCAGCCCCCCCCCGCGTCTTCAGCTCACCCTCAACCCCCCCCAGAGGGCTCTGGCGCAAGAACAGCTTCCAGCCTTCCAGCAGGGGCTGAGAGCCTTGGCCAGGCAGCTTCATTCTGAGAGAGAGTTGGAGGAGAAACTGTCGCCCTTGAGTCAATTGGTCAGAAGTTGGTGGTCCCGGCCTGGGTTCAGTGGCCATGACACCAGATGTTGCCTGTATTCCCCAACAACCACTTGTTTGCTTTTTTGACCACCTCCCCAAGGTGCTCAGCGCCTTACCCTAGCTCTGTGCTTAGGGAATCACTCCTGGCAGTGCCCAGGGACTATATGGGATGCCGAGAATTGAGCCCAGGTTGGCTGCATGCAGGCGAATGCCCTCCCCTCTATGCTGTCGCTCCAGCCTTTTAGCGACTACTTGAGCAATGCTGTTGCCTCAGGTAGACTGAGCACCCTAAGGTTTGAGACCAGGTCGTCCATGCCCTTAAGCAATTCCTGACTCCATCCCGATTTAGGGGGAACCTACTCCCTGTAGGTAGTTGTTGGGTTGAAGAGACAGTGAAACTGGACCACTTGGCAGCTAAATACTTAGCCTGAGTGTAGGAGGTTCTGGGGACCCAGTTACATCTCAGTGTGGGGCTTAGAGCCTAGAGGTAATACAAGGAACATCCGTAAGTATTCTAGCAAGCATGGTTATATGGGCTGAAAGAGTATAGCTCAACTATGATATTAATGTACAGACGCAGCATACTTTGTATATTAAATACATAAATCTGGTAAGTGTGAAGTGATTTAAAAGTGCTCTTATGAGCAGCATAATTGGGTATTTAAGTGTCAGATGAAATACCGGTGTGCTTTTAGGGCCTTTGTCGGCCTCTCCGCCCTGCCTGTGGAGTTGGCCTATCCACGGCTAAGTGCATGTCTGATGGGACTTCACGGCTGTTGTCTTCCGATGGGTTCGTGGGGTTGCCCTAAGGGGAGCGAGGCCGCCATTCATCTACAGTACTTCCCGGCACGGCAAGGACGTCCCGGGTAAGGAGGTTCGTGTTCAGGAATGGTCATCAAACCTGAGATGTCAGGGGACCCAAGTGGTAGCACAGTGGGGAGGGTGTTTGCCTTGCATGAGGCCGATCCAGGTTTGGTCCCCTGAGCATCACCAGGAGTGATCCCTGAGTGTAAAGCCAGGAGTAAGCCCTGAGCATTGTTGGATGTGGCCCCCAAAGGAAAACAAACAAACAAAAAGACAACTGAGATGTCAAGGGCCAAAGATCGTCCAGCAGGTAGCTCTTGCCTTGCACACGGTGACTTGTGTGCGAGACCCCAGTACCCCATAGGGTCTGCTGACCCCTGCTAGGAGTCCCTAAGTGCAGAGCCAGGAGTAAACTTCGAGGAACTGCCAGGTAGGGCCCCCAAATGTAAACAAAACAAACCAAAAGCAGAAGGAAAGAAAAAGTAAAGGGAAGTCAGGATCCCTGGTGTTTGTCTGACCTCACTGCCTGAGCGCCCCCTAAAGCTGCTCTCTGAGGAGAAGCCTGGTCCCCCGAGCTCTGCCTTCTGGAGGGCTGTGATGGCTCGTATCCGGGTTGATTTGGGAGAAGAGCTTTGGGGGGTTGCCCCCAGCTTGTAGCCCCAGCCCTGGTCTTAGTTCTTAGTTTTCCTGGGGTGTGGCGGTGAGCGGTCCACGGGCAGTGGCTTCCTGGGTTTTCCTGCTTTGGACTCTCCCAAGTCTTGGCTCACTTGGGAAGAGTCGTAGGCCCATTCTTGGTCCAGGCAGGCTCCAGGGAGCAGCTGACACAGTCAGAGTTGGGGCGGGACAGAGCCCAGGCACCTGTCTGGGGGCAATGGCAGCGGGGCACCCCTACGCCTTTGTTGCATCCCAGACTTCTGGGAACAGCCCCAAGCCCTCTCGACCCCTGCCCCTCAGGACACCCGGGGACCCTCACAGACGATCTTTTCTTTCCTTTTTATTTATTACATTTCATTTATCTATTTACTTATCTATTAGATCATTCATTCATTCATTCATTCATTCATCTGTCTATCTTTTTGAGTCACACCCGGCAATACTCAGGGGTTACTCCTGGCTCCACGCTCAGGACTTACTCCTGGCGGTGCTTGGGAGACCCTATGGGATGCTGGGATGGAACACGGGTCAGCCGAGTGCAAGGCAAACGCCCTTCCCACTGTACTATCACTCCAGCCCCATCTTCCTTCCTTTTCTAGATGTGGGTGCCGCGGTCCCGAGAGAGCAAGTCTCCCCGCTGGTGCTGGGGCCCCGGGTCCGGATGCTTGTGAAGGGGTCCGTGGGTAAGTTAGAGCCTCCAGCATGTCTCCTGGGAGGTGGCCGCGGCGCCTCTGTGCATTGTTTTCCCTCCCTGTCCGTCAGGTCGCGAGCCAGCACAGCCCTGGCTCTGTGCTGTGGTGATGTTCCTTCACACACGTTACCGCGGGGGCCAAGCGCCCAGGGTGGAGGGGAGCTGTGGCCTCCCGGGCAGGACTGGGAGCCGTCCCAGACTGGCTGTTTCCCTCTTGTGGACGTGTCCCTCTTAGTCAATCCGTTCTCTGAAGTCCCCAGGGATGGAGCTGTCCAGCAATGTCCCTGTCACCCGCTCCAGCAGTGGCCCTGTGTGGGACTCGGAGTCTGACACTGGAGAGATGAGGGTGAAGGTGGGGGGGTTCTTTCCTGGGATCCTCAGTTCACACCAGAGGGCACCAGGCCTGTAGAAGTTCTGATGTCCTGAGGTGCAGAAAAGACTCCAGCAAGGAGGAGATGGAGAGGAGCTTGGAAAAGGGCATGAGGCGTCTGCTGGGTGCACCCTGGAGGGAGGCAGGCTGGCAGCTGGGAGCAGGGCAGGCGCCCTTGGGGCAGAGCTACCGGCTTTGGGAGGAGGGTGTGTATGCGGGCCAGCCCTCTCGGGTGGGAGCAGGAAGGCGAGGCTTGTGGACAGAGGGAAGGCAGGGTAGCCTCTGGGAGGGCAGTAGCCGCTTGGCTGTCATCACTGGGCACCTCAGTGGTCAGGACACTGGAGGGGGTAGAAGGTGGGTTTTGGGGGGCTTTTGCAGGGAAGATCCCGCCACAATGTGGAGTTAGTAGAGGCCTGTGCCAGTAGGGGGCCTGGAGATAGATCATTGCCAATGGCTGGTGGCCACAGCCAGGAACTGCAGGGTGTCCCCAGGCTGGACAGAGAGGTGAGGGTGCTGGGCCACGGTCCCCTGGATGAGACTGAGAAGCCACTACCCGCTGCCCTTCCTCCTGCCAGTGGTGCTGTCGTGGCTTAGGAGTCCCCCAACTCACATGAGACCTGCAAGCTGTCACTTCAGTGGCTAGGACCGGGAGAGGGGAAATAAGGTAGTTTCTGACACGTGCACGGCCTCCTGCTGGCCACGTCTCCCATAGGCGCGGGAATTGGCTCCATGGCGTGAGACCCATGCCAAGGCCCCACAGCCCCCAGAGTCCGTGTTATAGGGTGGATCGGTCGTTGTGATACCACAGAAGGGCTGGAGAAATAGTGCAGTGGGCAAGCAGGGTGCTTGCTTTGCATGGAGCTGATCGGGCTCGAGCCCCAGTTCCCCATACAGTCCCCCAAGCCCTACAGGTGCTATCGCTAAGCACCGAGTCAGAAGTGAGCACCCTGTCATGTGGGCTCCAAACAAAACAACCTGCAGACATTATGGTAGCAGAGATTTGGGGACTCACCTGGTGGTCCCCTGGAGCTACTACTGCCTTTGTGCTGGGGTCATTCATTGCCATGCTCGGAGACCTTGAGGTGCTGGGGATCGAACCCCAGCCTTCTGCCCCCGTTAAGCCATATCTGATCCTTAAGACACTGTTTCCAGTGCCTAAAAATCCACCGTGCTCCCCTAGTTCCATCCCTCCTCCTGCCTCTGCCAGTCCTCAGCAACGCTTCTAGTGTGTTACTGCCTCCATTTTCTGACCTCCAGAATGTTCCGTAGTCGGAACCCCACAGCCCTCCCATGGCTTTTCTCTAACACACTCATTGTTGCATATTCGACTCCTCCATCCTCAGGGCGTGAGGACCCCACTCTCCTGGGTGTAGGCTCGTGGGATTTCCCCACTCACCTCCTGAAGGACATCCTGGCTGCTCCCAGGTGTTGGTAATTTTGAATGAAGCTTCTAGAAGCAACAGGAAAGTACTGAAAGTTCAATATGTCACCTGACCACACAGGGCTGGCACAGGCTAACACCAGTCCAGGCTGTGGCATTACGCTCATTCTTCTCCCACACGGCCACTCCACTTTGTACTTATTTCTCTTTCCCCAGTGGGGCAGGACACTCCCTTCTGACCTGTGTCCCCGAAGGGCCCCTGCCCAAGGTGTGGGGACAGCTTGGCCCTGGCCCCAGCCCTCTGGCCGGGCAGTGGGATGCCGGAGAAGAGCCGTACCATGCCCTGCTTGACGATTCTGCCTCTCCATGCACAGAGGCCTGGGTGTCGCCCTCCCTCCCCCATCACACCTCGCCCCGCTGCTCCCCAGGCCTCTTCCGCTGCCTCACAGCTGGCCACACTCCTCACTCCTCGTGGCAACCCCTCGCAGATGCTCGCATTGGAGGTTGGTAGTTTTCGCCTCTGAATCAGGACTTGTGAGTGTTACTTAGAAATTGTGCGGGAGTCTGTTAGGCTGAGAGGATAATTGTGCTATTTAAAGATGGCCCCGAAGCCAGGAGCACAGATGGGTGCTGCCTGCACTCTGCTTGTGGTGTGTGTGTGTGTGTGTGTGTGTGCATGTGTGTGTGAGTGGGTGTGAGTCTACCTATGTGTGTATGAGAACCTGTGTGTCAGTGTACCTATGCGTGTGTGTCTGTGTGCCTAAATGTGTGTGAGAGATGCTGTGTGTGTGTATGAGTATGCCTCTGTATGTAAAATGTAAGTATGCCTGTGATTATGTGAGTAGGCCTATGTGAGTGCCTGTGTGTGTTTGACTGTGTATGTGTGAGTGTGCCTCTGTGTGTGGGAATATTTTTGTGTGAGTGTGAATGAGTGTGCCTTTGTGTGTGTATGTAAGAGTATGACTGAGTGAATGTGTATGTGCATGAGTGAATGAATGTGTGAGTGTATGCTTGAGTGTGCCTGTGTGTGAGTGAATCCATGTGTGTGAGTATGTGTGAGTGTATTGGTGAACGTGTATATGTGTGAGAGTTTCTGCATGTGTATATGAGTGTGTTAATGCGTAAATATATTGGCATGTGTAAATTAATGTGTATACTTGTTTATGTGTAAGTGAATGTGTGTATGTATGTGTTAATGTGTGAATGTTTGTATTGGCATGTATGAATTATGTGTCTAAGTGTGTAAGATTGTGTGAGTGAATGTTAGAATGAGTGTGTATGTTTATGTGCATGAATGCAAGAGTGTGAGTAAGCCGAATGTGTATGTGTGTGAGTGAATGTGTGTAAGAGTGAATGAAAGCATAAGTGTGGTAAGAGTGTTCGGGCCGGGCGATGCCCAGGGTAGGGCGTTGCTTACGTGGCTGGCCTGGCCGGCCGGGTTCGATCCCCGCGTCCCATATGGTCCCCGAGCACCGCCAGGAGTAATTCCTGAGCAGAGCCAGGAGTAACCCCTGAGCTTCTGGGTGTGACCCAAAAAAAAAAAGAGTGTGAGTGAATGTATATATGTGTGTATTAGTGTGAGTAAATGTATATGTGTGTGGGTGAGTGTGTGTGGGAGTGTGTGAGTCAGTGTGTGTGTAAGTAAATATGTGAGCAAATGCGTGTATGTGTTTTAGAGTGTGTATGTGTGAGTGAATGTATGTGAATGTGGATGTATGTTGAATATGTGTGAAAGTGTGTATGTCTGAGTGAATGTGTATATGTGTGCTTGAGTGAATGTATGTGTTTTAGAATGAGTATGTGTATGAATGTGTGTGAGTTAGTGTGTGAATGAGTGAATATTTGTATGTGGGTGAATGAGTGTATCTGAATGTGTGTGTGAGTGAATATGTCTGTGAGTGGATGTATATGTGAGTGAATATGTCTGTGTGTGAGCGGATGTATATGTGTGTGAGTAAAAGTGTGTGAATAAACTTGTGTATGTGTGTGAGTGAATGTACATATGTGAAAATATGTGAGTGAATATATGTGAGTTTCTGTGTGTAGGAATGTTAGTGAGTGGCCGAGTGGCTAAGGTGATGGACTTTAGAATGTGTTAGAGAATTTGTGTGTGAGTGAATGTGTGTGAATGTGCTTGTGTATGAGAGAATTGTTTATGTGTGTTTAGTGAATGTGTTTATGCATAAATGAATTGTGTATGTGAGTGAATGTGTGTATGTGTGATTGTGTGAGCGAATGTGTGGTATATGTGTATGTGTGTGAGTTGATGTATATGCATGCAAGAGAATATGTGAATGTGTATGTATATGAGTGTGAGAGTGAATGTGTGTGAATGAACGTGTATGTGAGTGAATGTGAGTGAAAGTGTGAGTGGATGTGTGTATGTGTGAGTGAATGTGTATGTGAGTGAAAGTGTGTGAGTGAATGTATGTGCACGTGTGAGTGAATGTGTTTGTGAGTGTGTGAGTGAATGTGTTTATGTGTGAGTGACTGTGACTCTGAGTTAATGTATGTGAATGAATACACATATAGGTGTATGAATGTGTGTGAATGGATGTGTGCATATGAATTTTTGTGAGTGAATGTGTGTGTTAGTGAATGTGTATGAGTGTATGTGTGAATGAATATGAGTGAATGTATGTATGTGTGTGTGAGTGAATGTATGTGTGAATGTATATGAGTGAATGAATGTGTATGAGTGATTGTGTGTGAGTAAATGTGTGTATGATTGTAAAGTAAGTGAATGTGTGTGTGAGTGTATGTAAGTGAATGTGTGTGAGTATGAGGGAATGTGTATATGTATGTGAGTGTGAGTGTGAGTGAATGTATGTGTGAAAGTATGTGAGTGAATGTGTTTGAGTAAATGTGTGTATGACTGAGTGTGAGTGAATGTGTGAGTGAATGTGAGTGAATTTGTGTGTAAAAATGTGTGTGAGTGAATATAGGTAGTGAATGTGTATGCTTGTGTGAGTGAATGTGTGTATGATTGTGAGTGAATGTATGAGAGTGTAAATGTGTGTGATTGAGTGTGAGTGAATATAGGTAGTGAATGTGTATACTTGTGTGAGTGAATGTGTGTATGATTGTGAGTGTGAGTGAATGTATGTGTGAAAGTATGTGAGTGAATGTGTTTGAGTAAATGTGTGTATGACTGAGTGTGAGTGAATGTGTATGTGTGAGAGTGCTTTGAGTGAATGTGTGAGTGAATGTGTGCATGTGTGAGTGAATGTGTGTGAAAAAGTGTGTGTGAGTAAATATAGGTAGTGAATGTGTATGCTTGTGAGTGTGAGTGAATGTATGAGAGTGTGAATGTATGTGATTGAGTAAACATGTGATTGTGTGTATGTGCATGTGACTGAGTGTGTGAGTGCGTGTGTTAGTGCGAGTGACTGTGTATGTGAGTGTGTACATGTACACAGAGGGGAAAGACCGGAGGCTCCAGGGCGTCCCTGCCTTGCGTTCACCTTGGAGCACCTTCACCGAGCTCTTGTGACGCCGTTTCACCAGGGTAGGGGGTGCTCCCCACCTCGCTGCGGGGATGCTGGGAAAGAGCAGGGATCCCTGCAGTCAGGCTGCCGCACTCCCCTGCAAGCATGGGGCGCTTTTCTCCACCCAGCTGCCTTGAGCTGGCATGGGGCATCCGCCAGCAGCAGACTTGGCGGGGGTGGCAGCCCATGGCTGGCCTGTGCCCCTTCCGAGCTGGCGGTGGGTCTGCCTGGCTGAAGCCCGCCCCAGGGCCCTGAGCACCCAGCTCAGCTCCAGAACCTTCCTGCCTCTGCTGCAGCTTCCTCCCCTTGGGCACGGGGTGGGCAGTGGGCATGTTGATGTCCTTAGTTAGACAGGACCGGGAAGGGAGGTTCACTGCAACTTTCAGTGTTTCTAAACCAGGGGCCATAGGGCCATTGTGGGCTCCGTGGATATTCCACGGGCCACAAATGAAAATTGGGGCAACGTTGGGCATGGCCAGAGACCTGCTGGTAGGCTGACGAGGGGTGCCGGAAGGAACTGGGTTGTTTGGAGGAAGGTTGAGAAACTGGCCCAGGGTGCTCAGGGGAGGGTCCGAGGTAGGAGCAGGCCCGGCTGGTGCCAGCCTCAGTGAGGTGCAGTTTTGTGTCTTGGCTGCTGGCCAGGGCTGGGGGTGAGCAGGAGTGCCCGGGATCCTCGGAGGGGCTGAGGGTGAGCACGGGCCTCCGGGGCTGCGGTTGGGGAGTCAGGGGGTGTCCAGGTTCAGCTTGGTCTTGGCAGCCTCTCAGACCCTGCCCTCCAAGTTCAGCACACAGGCCTGCCTGAGCAGTGCCTCTGACTAGGCGAGAGTGGCCATGGCGGCGTGTCCCCGTGTCCAGGTGAGAGTGGCCACGGGTGTGTGTCCCCATATCTGTCGAGAGTGATCATGGGTGCGTGTGCTGGGACTTCCTGCCCCGCGACTGGCCATGTTGCCGTCCGCCTTATCAGGCTATCTCCCTCTCTGCTGCCCCCTGTTTTTTGCACTTCGTGGGAGGCAGGTGACAGCTGAGCTCAGCTGTGAGGGCCTTGCTCCTTTCTGTCACCCTGCCATGGGCCGTGTTGGGGGCTGGGGGCTCTGTCGCCCTGCCATGGGCCGTGTTGGGGGCTGGGGGCTCTGTCGCCCTGCCATGGGCCGTGTTGGGGGCTGGGGGCTCTGTTGCCCCTGCCATGGGCCTTGTTGAGGGCTGGGGGCTCTGTTGCCCTGCCACGGGCCGTGTTGGGGGCTGGGGGCTCTGTCATCCTGCCACGGGCTGTGTTGGGAGCTGGGGGCTCTGTCGCCCCTGCCACGGACCGTGTTGGGGGGCTGGGGGCTCTGTCGCCCTGCCACGGGCCTTGTTGAGGGTTGGGGGGCTCTGTCGCCCCTGCCACGGGCCGTGTTGGGGGCTGGGGGCTCTGTCGCCCTGCCACGGGCCGTGTTGGGGGGCTGGGGGCTCTGTCATCCTGCCACGGGCCGTGTTGGGGGGCTGGGGCTCTGTCATCCTGCCATGGGCTGTTTTGGGGGCTGGGGGGCTCTGTTGCCCTGCCACGGGTCGTGTTGGGAGCTGGGGGCTCTGTTGCCCTGCCACGGGCCTTGTTGGGGGCTGGGGGCTCTGTTGCCCTGCCATGAGCCTTGTTGGGGGCTGGGGGCTCTGTCGCCCTGCCACGGGCCGTGTTGGGGGCTGGGGGCTCTGTCATCCTGCCACGGGCCGTGTTGGGGGCTGGGGCTCTGTCATCCTGCCATGGGCCGTGTTGGGGGCTGGGGGCTCTGTCATCCTGCCATGGGCCGTGTTGGGGGCTGGGGGCTCTGCACCTGCCATGAGGGGGCTTATGGGGCTGGGGGCTGGACCCGCCCGTGTCTGACCTCTCACCTTGTGCAGGCCTGTCTACTCTGACCCTCTCTGGCTGCTTGATGCCCAGTTCTTCCATCTCATGTGGCGAGATGCCCTGTGTCTCTCAGAGGGAAAGGGGAGGGAAGGACGGAATGAGGTGGGGGGAGGCAAGGAGGAAGAAGCAGCCGGTGGCAGGTTCAGAGCATCTGCGACCCAGCGTGCGTGGGCGCCTCCTGTCCGTCTTATGGCCCTGAGCCCTGAGGACAGCCCCACTGAGAGCTGATGACGCCGGGCACCCGCCCTCTTGTGTCGTGCCCTGGCATTGGCCTCCCAGGCTCCGGTGTTCCTGGAGTCATGCTGGCACGTGCTGGACACCTCACCTGTGATGGGCACTGGCCTAGCGGCAGAGAAGGCCCATCTATGAGCAGGATTTGGACACCCCCCACCAGCCGTGTGAACACCCTCAGGCCACAGGTGGGCTCAGGTGCATTCAGAGGGGTCACCTTAGGGGCCAGGTTTGGGGATGGGGGGATGTGGGTCAGAGCCTCTTCCCTGAATGGGGAGGGCTCCGCCCACCCCTGTGCCTGGCCTGTGCCAGTGGTCACACTCAGCGCTGGCCCCAGCCCCCAGACTCTGGGTCTCCTGCCCCCATGAAGCACTTCATCCCCTTCGCCCCTTCTCAGCCGCTGTGGCCTGAGGCTGCTCTACCTCTCCCGGCCTCAGGCCCCGAGGACTCAGGCAGCCGCTGACAGAATCATTTCTATATTTGGCCACTGAGCCATGTGGTTGGGGACCACTGGGGCGGCTGCACTCCTGGCAGGGGGCAGGGCCGGCCCCAGGCAGCAGCCTCTCTGCCCTGCTGTCCTGCCGTCTGCTCCCTGGGGTCCTCACCACTGTCTCTTCCCACCCACAGGCCATGCCTTCGCCTTCCAGAAACCTGAGTCGTTAGACACAGCTGGGACTGTGCCAGGCCCCCGTGCCACCTGGAGGAGGGCCTCGCCCAGCCCTGCGCTCCCCACTGGGCATGACCACAGGGCGCTGCTACCCGCCTGTATGGGGACCCAGCACGCCCGGCCCTGAGAGGCCCCGCCAGGTGCTGCAGCTCTGTGGCATGCATCCGGCTTCTCAGAGCAAGCCCCACTGAGGCCATGGGAGGAACTGTCGCTCGCCTGCCCCTCTGCCTGCCCTGAGACCCACATCGGGGTGTTCCCCAGGAGGTGCCGACTCTGCACAGCCGCCCCCACAACCCCCACCATGTGTGAGGTAATGCCCACAATCAATGAGGGGGACCCCCTGGGGCCCCCGCACGGCGCCGAGGCCGACGCCAATTTCGAGCAGCTGATGGTGAACATGTTGGACGAGCGTGAGAAACTGCTGGAGTCCCTTCGGGAGAGCCAGGAGACCTTGGTGGCCACCCAGAGCCGGCTGCAGGAGGCCCTGCATGAGCGGGACCAGCTCCAGCGCCACCTGAACTCAGCCCTGCCCCAGGTGAGGCCAGCACTGCCCCCCCCTGCCCCCCAGCCCCCTCCCATCCCCTTGCACCCAGCCTTTACCCCATCTCCCCACACAAACCCACCCCTAAGGCCCGCCGGTCGCCAGCTGCAGTGAGCCCATATGGCCAGCAGGTGGCACCCTAGACCGGAAGACCAGTAATGACCCCTCTGCCTGCTGCCCCTGTTGGCAGAGGTGAAGTGGGGGAAGCCCTAGGGTTCCCCTTTGCTATTGCACGGAGGAAGAAAGCAATAGGGTCACATGGAGAGTGATACTGACTCCAGAGGTCAGCTGTCTGGACCCCCGTGTCCTGCCCCTCAGCCTGCACCCACCAGTGGCTGCGGCCACCCTACTAATTTCACGCTTCACTGAGGCTTGTGTGACACTGTGTCACTTAGTCATCATAAGTCCGGAGTAAGCACTGTTGTCGGGGTTCTATTCTGGAGAACCGCTCGGGACCCCCAGCTTGCGTGTGGTGTGTGTGTGGGGACCAGGTGAGGGGCAGGAAGACCTGAGGACCACCCAGCTCTGGACTCAGCCAGCCCTTTCCTTCATGGATGGGATAGAACCAGGAGCCCTGGGGCCAGAGCGATAGCACAGCGGGCACAGCTGCCTTGCACGCAGCCAACCCGGGTTCGATCTTCAGCATCCCATATAGCCCCCTGAGCACTGCAAGGAGTAATTCCTGAGTGAAGAGCCAGAAGCAACCCCTGAGCATTGCTGGGTGTGACCCCCAAAAAAGCAAAAAAAAAAATACCAGGAGCCTTACTGGCATGTGGACAGATTTTGGGTGCTCTGTGGGTGTAAGGTGGGGCCCTGGTAAAGAACAAGAGTGAGTAGTGGGCCTGGGCCATCCTGCTGTACACAAGGCCCTGGGCGGATGTGATGTGTGGGAGTTGACCCCTGCCCTGAGCTCTAGAAAGGACCAGGAACCAAATGAGTGGATGAGAAATAGCCGGGGACAAGAGGGTCCCAGTTTTGCCTGTGGGCCAGGCGCTCTCCCAGCCCTGGCTCTGTTTTTTTATTTTTGCTTTTTTGGGGGGTCACACCTGGCGGTGCTCAGGGGTTACTCCTGGCTCTGCATTTAGGACTTACTCCTGGCGGGAGTCAGGGGACCATATGGAATGCTGGGGATCAAACCCGGGCCAGCACAGGCCGGCCCCGTGCAAGGCAAATGCCCTACTGCTGGGCTATCGCTCCGGCCCCTGTTTTTTATTTTTGGACCGCAGCCAGCAGTGCTCAGGGATTACTCCTGTCTCTGCACTCAGGAACTACTCCTGGCGATGCTCAGGGGATCATGTGAGATGCCGGGGCTGGAAACCGGCTTGGCTTCCTGCAAGGCCAATGCCCTCCCGCTGCGCTGGGCCCCTCTACCCTGGCTGTGGAGCGGGGACTCACCTCCCTCGCCTCCCTTGTACAGGTGTTTAGAGAGGTTCAGAGAGGTTCGGGGATTTGTCTGCGAGCTCGCAGCTCCCAGGGCAGAGCTTCCGGGCTCTCAGTGGCGCTTTCTGAGGTCAGGGATTAGGTCTTTCTGGTCACCGTGTTCTCGGGCACAGGCCCTCGCATTTGTGCTTAGATCTGTATCTGTGGCCCCACGCTGTGCTCTTGGTCACTGTGCTGAACACACGAGGGGAGCAAGGTGTGTCCCGGGAGCCTGAAAAGGCCTGAGGAGCCATGTCCAGTGAAGGCGTGCGGCTGGTCCCCTGGGATGGGGTGGGCACGCCAGGGCGGGCGCAGAGCATGGAACCCAGAGGTTTGTTGGTGACCCGCAGGGACCAGGTGTTAGGAGCATGGGGAGGAGAGAGGAGCTTGAAACCCAGATGACATCTCTGTACTGGCAAGGGGCAGAGCTGTTTGGGGATCGGTAGGCGAGAGTTACGGAGTGGGGGCACCCTGGGGTGGGGGCCCAGGCAGCACGTGTGAGCCAGAGAGAAGAGCCCATTGGTCCTCGGTGCCATGATGCAGACTGGGAGAGAGGGTGACATCAGTCCTGTGTGTGTGTGTTTATGGTCATGTGTGGGTGTGTGTATGGGTGTGTGTATAGGCGTGGGTGAGTGGGGTATGTGTAGAAAGGGGTATGTGTGGGTATGTGTGAGTATAGAGGTGTGTGTATAGTTGTGTGTGGGGGTATGGGTGGGTATAGAGGTATGAGTCTTGTGGGCGTGTGTGGATATGTGATATGGATATGTGTGGGTATGTGGATACTGGTATGTGGGGTAAGTGTGTAGATATGAGTGCGTGCAGTATGTGGGGATTGGTGTGTGGATATGGGTGTATAGGGGAGTGTGTATATAGGTGTGTGTATGATTGTATGTATATGAGTGTGTGTATGAGTGTGTGGGTGGGTATGTGGGTACGAGTGTGTCTGTAGGTATGAGTGTGTATGTGTATATATGGGTGTGTGTATGAGTGTGTATATGAATGTTGTGGGTATGGGTATATGGGTATGGGTGTGTGTTTGAGTATGAATGTATGAGTATGTGGGTATGTTTGTATGGGTATGTATGTATATGAGTGTGTGTTTGAGTGTGTGGGTGGGTATATAGGTACTAGTGTGTAGATATGAGTGTGTATGGGTTGTGAATGTTTGTGGGTATGGGTGTGTGTTTAAGTGTGTGTGTATGGGCATGTGTGGGTATGTGTATATGGGTATATATGTATATGAGTGTGTGTTTGAATGTATGTAGGAGTGTGGATGGGTATGTAGGTACAAGTGTGTAGGTATGAGTGTGTATGGGTGTGATTGTGGGTCTGTGTATGTATGTTTGTGGGTATAGGTGTGCGTGGGTATGAGTTGAATGGGTATGAGTGTGTGTCAGTATGGATGTGGGTGTATAGGGATTTCTGGGTGTATAGGGGTGTGTGTATGGTTGTATGTGTATGACTGTGTGGGTATAGGTGTATGAGTGTGTGTGGGTATGGGTGTGTATAGGCATGTGTGTTTAGGGTGTGTGTATATGGCTGTGTGGGTATGGTATATGTGTGTGTATGTATTGATGGGAGTATGTGTATACATGTGCTTGTAGCTGTATGTTTATGCAAGTGTATATATATGTATGTGTGTACAGTTATAGTTATGTGTGTTCACGGTATATGGGTGTGGGTGTATATGGCTGTTATGTATAGTTGTGGGTATGTTTGTATGGACATGTGTATGGGTGTGTGTGTTGGTATATAGCCTCTTGTTCTATCAGTGTATAGCTTGTGTCAGTGTACATCCTGCAGTCTCTGTACAGCCGATTATGGTGTACAGTCTGTAGTCGGTGTACAGTCTGCTGGAGGTCTACTGTCTCCTGTCGGTATACAGCCTGCTGTCAGTGTACAGTCTCCTATCGGTGTACAGCTTGTGTCAGTGTACAGTCTGCTGGTGGTGTACTGTCCCCTGTAAGTGTACAGTTTGCTTATGGTGTACAGTCTGCTGTCAGTGTACAGTTTGCTTGTGTGTATGTCTGTGCTTTGTGTGGCTGTCAGTGCCCCTGAGTCTACCCTGGGCCGTGGTCATGACGGTTCCCAGGAGCTGGGATCTTGCTCTGGATCATGGTCTGGCAGTGCTGGGCCCTTTCCCCCAACTTCCTGCTCCCGGTCCTGACCGGGACCCACCAAGGGTGTAACTGAAATCTCTGAGTCGGGGGTGTGCTGTAGGCGAAGGTGGAGCTGTACCTGTGCTTCAGCCCGAGACTCGAGATGGTACGGGAAGAACTCAGCCATGGGCCTGCTGTGGGCAGCTGCTGCCTCCTCGTCCCTTGTCCTACATGGAGAGCCCAGATGGTCTCTGAGCTGCCTGGACCTCACGGGGGCACATGCCGGGCTCTAGGTGCTGGGACGCAGCAATGGTCAGGGTGTGGGGGGAGGGTCCCCAAAGTCAGCAGTGAGCACAGAGCATGGCCAGGCGGGTGCACCCCAATTGTTTCAGGGACACTTGCAGCTGGCAGCCACGTCCAGGCCCCCCTTCCTTCCTGCTCCGTGGAATTCTGGGTGACAGTAACACGGTCGGGGGGCAGAGCCTGACCCCGAGATGTGGCCCCGTCTGTGGAAGCTCGGGCTCACCCTCACTGTGGGTCATGGGGGTTTCCAGTGGAGCCTCCACAGCCTGGGGATGCAGGCTGCTGTTAGGGGCCACACGCCGAGCACTGAGGGGCCCGGGGTTTTCAGGAATTTGCCACCTTAACCCGGGAGTTGAGCATGTGTCGGGAGCAGCTTCTGGAGGCGGGAAGAAGAGATTTCGGAGCTGAAGGCAGAGCGGAATAACACCAGGGTGAGTGATGATGATGATGATGATGATGATGATGATGATGATGATGATGATGAGTAATAACTGAGTGTTAATAATAACAACATAACACCAGGGTGAGTGTCAATAATAATGACAGAACAACGATGGGTGCACTGAGTGTCCACTCACTGTCTCTCTCCTGGGAGAGGCCCCGGTCCTCGGGCCCAGTGGGGGTTTCTCACCAGAGAGGGCCGTCGGGCGGGGGGTCTTCCCCTGTTGGGCCCCTCACGACCTCCCCCCTTCCCTGCTCCGGCAGCTGCTTCTAGAGCATCTCGAGTGCCTGGTGTCCCGCCACGGCGCTCCCTGCGGATGACCGTGGTGAAGCGTCAGGCCCAGTCCCCTTCTGGGGTCTCCAGTGAGGTGGAGGTGCTGAAGGCCCTCAAGTCTCTGTTCGAGAGCACCACAAGGCCCTGGATGAGAAGGTGCCTCCCCACCCCGGGCTGCCCAGCTCCCTGCGCCCTGCATGGTTTATTTAGGGACCCTCCCTTCTCACTCCCTGTGGGCTCCCCTCCCCGGCCCCGCTTCCACATCTCCTGGGGCCCCCGGGTGCCCACCATGGAGAAAGTCTCCTCCAGCCAGTGGGGTTCTGTGTCTCGCCCCTTCTCTCCCTGGGCAGGTGCGAGAGCGGCTCCGGGCGGCCCTCGAGCGAGTTGGCACCTTGGAGGAAGAGCTGGCAGGGGCTCACCAGCAGGTGAGCCGCACTCGAGTGGTTGGGGGGTCTCGGGAGGGGGCTGGAGCGCACACTGGGGGCTTCTCTTCCCTCACTGGCTGTGCCCTGCAGGTGTCCACCTTGCAGCAGGGGGCAGTCCTGAGGGATGGCGCGGAGGAAGAGGGCGGGACTGTGGAGCTGGGCCCCAAGCGCCTGTGGAAGGTGGGTCAGCAGGAGCCGCCGAGGAGGCCACAGGTCCCCAGACGGGAGGTGGGGCTGCCCCCTTTCGTTCAGGGAATTAAACCGGGGGCTTTCTCTACTAGTCTCACCTCTCTCCTTCTTTCCCCCACCATTTGTGCAAAAAAAAAAATAAAATAAAACCCAAATCAAAAAGATAACTGCATCTCTTTTATTTTTCCTTTTTGCTTTTTGGGTCGCACCTATCGATGCTCAGGGGGTTACTCCTGGCTCTGCACTCAGGAATTACTCTTGGTGGTGCTCGGGGACCATGTGGGATGCTGGGGATTGAATCCTGGTCAGCTGCGTGCAAGGCAGATGCCCTCCCTGCTGTGCTATCGCTCTGGCCCAACTCTGCATTTCTGTTTTTAGCCCCACCAAGTGCTTCCCCTCTGCTTGTCCCCTGGAAGCATTAGGCGCCATATTTTTGAGTGTCCACTTCACACAAGAACCTCCTCGCTCGAGGCTTTGTTACCCCACATCCGCCACACCCATCATGGCGGTGTCAGCAGAAACCCTGGGTGTGCAGGCGGGGGTTCCAGGCAGCAGGCGTGTGGTCCCTGTGCAGTGAGCGTGTGATCTGCTCTGGGGGCTGTCCCTGCCCCCATCAGGGCAGCGGTTTGGGGGGAGCCCGGTCCGATGCCTGACTGGGCTTGTCCCTGGAGGAGGGCCGCAGGCCGCGTGCAGGAACTGCAGGAGCTGTTGGAGAAACAGAACTTCGAGCTGAGCCAAACACGGGAGGCGACTGGTCACGCTGACGGCGGCCGTGACCGAGCTGGAGGAGGACCTGGGTACTGCCCGCGGGACCTCATCAAGTCGGAGGAGCTGAGCAGCAAACACCAGCGCGACCTGCGGCGAGGTGATGGGCACTGGGGGACTCGAGGGGTGGCGCGCGTGTGTATGTGTGCGTGTGTGCATGTGTGTGTGTGTGTCCACACACGTGTCACGTGTGTCACTGTGTGCTCATGCATGTGTGTACTTGCATGTGCCCATGCATGTATATGTTCATGTGTGCACACGTGTGTATGTCTGCACATACAAGTGTGAGAATCCATGTGTGTTCGTGTATGTGCCCATGTGTGCACATGCATGTATTGCTGAATATGTATCTGTGCACAGGCATGTGTTGAGAGTGCTTATGTGTGTGTGTGCACATGTGCGCTTGCATGTGTGCACATGTGTGTTGTGTGTTGGTGGATGGGCGAGTCAGGATTGTAGCGTGTGGGTGTGGAGAACTTCGGGACCTGTAGGGTTCAGGGGGCAGAGGGAGAGGTCCTGATGGCCTGACCCCATCCCTCTCACTGCCCCGCCAGGCTCTGGCCCAGAAGGAGGACATGGAGGAGGCGAATCACCACTCTGGAGAAGCGTTACCTGGCTGCCCAGAGAGAGGCCACGTCCATCCATGACCTCAACGACAAGCTGGAGAACGAGCTGGCCAATAAGGAGTCTCTGCACCGCCAGGTAGCTCAGCCAGGGGCGTGAGTCTCTGCACCACCAGGTAGCTCAGTCAGGGGGCGTGGGGGCAGTTGTGGGAGCCAGTTGGTCCCAACCCTTCATGCTCTTGCAGGCTCTGGAGGTGTCTTTGGGAAGCGGAAGTCAGGTGCCACTGGTGCCAACAGCTATGGGTGTCTCTTGTACCCTCTGGGCTGCTGGGACTGGGATGTGGGGAGGGGAGGTGTGGGCTCAGGTCGAGGCTTCAGGGCTCCTCTCACCCCTCCTTTGCCAGTGCGAGGAGAAGGCGCGGCACCTGCAGGAGCTGCTGGAGGTGGCGGAGCAGAAGCTGCAGCAGACGATGCGGAAGGCTGAGACACTGCCGGAGGTGGAGGCCGAGCTGGCGCAGAGGATTGCGGCCCTCACCAAGGCAAGCGGCTGAGCCTGGGGTCTGTGCCCTTCCGCACCCCCAGCTCTGTGTAGGCCCTGAGCCGTGCACCAGGTGGGCCCACTCACACGTCCCTTATAGGAGGGCGTAGGGGCTCTGAAGAGTAGAGGTGGTGCAGAATCAAAGTACTTAGTGTTCATCCTGCTTCTTTCTGATGGGCTGCAGAGTGGGGAAATCGAGACCATTCTTGGGAAAAAATCAACTGGAGAGGAGATAAACCTGTCTGTGCCCCCTGAAAGAGTGTGGTGGCCACAGACAGATTTATCTCCTGTCCTGATGCTTGGCGGGCAACGGCGTTAGGCAAACAAGAGAGAGCACAGCGGGGGAGGACCGGGTTCAACTCCCGGCATCCTGTATGCAATTCCCTGAGCACCTCCAGAGTGATTCCAGAGTGCAGAGCCAGAAGCAATCCCTGAGATCACCAGGTGTGGTCCCATCCCTTCCCCCTCCGAAAAAAGAGGGTGCAAGATTGTACCCAGTGAAGACTGAGCCTTTCTGGGATCCATAGAGACCGGTAACAGTAAGCTCAGGCAAGATGTAGGAAAATTCTCCAACACAGAGGATTGGCCAAGAGAATGCAGCAGTGTTTGCGACCTTTGGGTCCTGGGGAGTCACCTCAGCTCCCAGAGCTCGAGGGGAGGGCAAGGGGGTCTTCTAGAAGCAGCAGCCCGGAGCTCCAGAGGGCGGAGTGACAGGGAGCTGGGCCTTTGTGGGGTTCCGACAGGGAACCCAACGCCTGTTGGCACCTCTGTGGATCCAGTGCCAAAGTCGGCTTCTACCTTCACTGCTCTGCGACCTGGGCAAGCCCTGCTGCCCTGGACAGGCCTTTGGTGTGGCCATGTGTGTGATGACCCTGGAGTTGGTGGTCGTGACAGTCTGGAGTGAGTGGACAGCTGGCCTTAAGATCAGCCATTGTGGCTGTCCCATGTGAGGCACTGGGCGTGTCAGCGCTAGCGTCCTCCCAGATGGACAAGGTGGGGTGAACTGAAGGGTAACTGAGAGCTGTCAGGATGGACTCCTGCCCCGATGTGTGTGGTCCTTCTAGAAAGTCCTGACTGGGACAGTAGGGCTCCATCCTGCAGATGGAGGAGGCAGGGGCCAAACTCCCAGATGGGTTTTGTATCACAGGTGAGCCAGATGGGCATTGCTGAGTGCCCACTGGGAGGGCATTGCTGAGTGCCCACTGGGAGGGCATTGCTGAGTGCCCACTGGGTTCCTACTTCGTGAATGAGCCCAGGTGGGCAGCGCTATGGCCAAGTAGGCAGAAATCCTGCTTTGGTCACTTTTTTTATGCTTTTTGGGTCACACCCGGCAATGCTCAGGGGTTTCTCCTGGCTCTGCACTCAGGAATTACTCCTGGCGGTGCTCGGGGGACCATATGGGATGCCGGGGATCGACCCAGGCCGGCCTGGGCGGGCCACGTGCAAGGCAAACGCCCTACCCACTGGGCTATCGCTCCGGCCCCTGTTTCACATTTTATAATGGAGGAAACCAAGGCATGAAGAACTCAGGGATTTGGACTCTGGGAGGAGCAGTATTTGTTCCTGGCAGCTGGGTTGGCCTCAGAGCCAGGGTCTGTCTGTCCGTCTTTCCACGGCGCTCATGCTGCTGAGTGGAGGAGTTTCCGTGTGGAGCCTGAGGACGCAGGAGGGAGACTAACAGGAGCCGGGGTGCCTGGGAGGAGGGGACTGGGGAGGACGACTCTGCCCAGGGTGAGGGAGCACTGCCTAGGTTCCTGAGCGTGTGGCCATGAGGTGTGACCGTGGAGGCCTGGCCACGTGGCCTCTTCCCGCCAGGCTGAGGAGCGTCACGGCAACATCGAGGAGCACCTGCGGCAGCTGGAGGGGCAGCTGGAGGAGAAGAACCAGGAGCTGGCCAGGGTGAGGACACTGGGCTGGGCGCTGGGACCCTCCCTGCCCCAGGGCAGCCCCTGTATGCTCAGACCCCTCCTGCCCCAGGGCAGCCCCCTGGGATGGTGGGTTGGGGATTGTGAATGAGAAAGTGTGGGGGAGCAGAGAAGGGCTGGGTGAATGGAGTCACAGAGCCAGAGGTCGGTGGGGTGCCAGGTGGGGAACGCTGAAGAAAGGGACCCCCAGCAGGAGAGAAGGGGTGGTACCTGGGATCTGGTGCGAGGTGGGCGACCGTGCAGGTGCGCCAGCGGGAGAAGATGAATGAGGACCACAACAAGCGGCTGTCAGACACTGTGGACCGGCTGCTAAGCGAGTCCAATGAGCGCCTGCAACTCCACCTCAAGGAACGCATGGCAGCCCTGGAGGAGAAGGTGTGTTTGGGGGGTAGGGCGGACCATGATGGGCGGGCCCTAGATGGGCGTGGCTATGATAGGCGGGGCCTTGGTGGGCGGGGCTTCGGCTGGCCCTAAAGGGTGGCCCTAGGTAGGTGTGTTCTGATAGGTGGGGCCTTAATGGGTGGGGCTGCAGCTGTCTGGTGGGGAGGGCTCTAGGTGGGCGTGATTCTGAGTGTGGCTTTAGTGGCTGGGTCTATGGGCGTGGCCATTGGTGGTCCTCGTTGGGGGACTTGTGCATAGGTAAGGGTCGTGGACTTGGCTTGGTAAGGTTGCAGAAGTGGACACAAGGGAGGGATGAGCAGGTGGGCCTGGGCGAGGGTAAGGGGTTCATCAGGGGTTTGGGGGCAGAACTAGAGCAGCGCAGGTCTGGAAGGACAGGGCCCTGACGCACTCCTCTGCCCCCCCGCCCCCAGAACACCCTGATCCAGGAACTGGAGAGCTCCCAGCGGCAGATCGAGGAGCAGCACCATCACAAGGGTACCTGGCTGCTGGCCGCCAGGCCTAGAGTCCTCACGCCCCTGAGCGTCCCCCTGAGCGTGCAGCCAGGCACGAGCTGCCCTGTGTGCCAGGAAAGGAAAGCCAGCACCGAGGGCTGCTGTGCGCTTCTGGAGACCAGAGCGGGCATGTCCTGGGGCTCTCTGCTGCCCACTTGGCCACCATAAGGGTGACGAGGCCCAGCAGGACAGTCCCAGGGGCCTTCCCCAGAGCCCATCTGCTCTGCCCCACCGAGCACGGACACCCTGTCAGGGCTCAGCTGTGCTCTTGGCTTGCCCATCTGTGGCCCCTCTCCCCTCTCTGCCCTTCCGGCCTGCCTGACACAGGGCCGCCTGTCTGAAGAGATTGAGAAGCTGCGCCAGGAGGTGGACCAGCTGAAGGGCCGAGGGGACCGCTTGGATGGTCCCCACTCCAGGTACCAGGGGCCTCGGGGTGCTGGGACAGGATCCTGGTTGGACCCTGAGGGGGGGGCGACACCTTCGGGACCTCGGGGGCCTCCTCCAGTGTGGGACACCAGGAGAACTTGTTCCCTGCTGGTTCAGAGCTACCATGCGGGAGCAGCTGTTCTCGGCGAGGCTGACCCGCAGGCAGGAAGATGGTCCCAGTACAGTGCTGGGCCATCCACATGCCGTCCTTCTGCTTGGCCTTGAGGGCTCTCTGAGTGCGGGCTTGCCTTCATCCCACACAGCGCGCTCAGGCACTGCCAGCTTCCTTCTGGCTCTTTCGAGACATTTCCTGGCTCAAAGGAGCAGAGGGTCGTCAGTGGCTGAGGTGGCAGCAGGAGAGACCGATTGAGGCCTCACTCCCTGCCTGTCTGTCAGAAATGGAGACGCCTGTTCTCAGACTCTGTGACTTGCCTTTCCCCACGGGTGTTCGAAGCCATGATGACGGGAGTCAGCGTCTGACGCTCGACTTCAGTTCATCTCTTAGGACACTTGTGGGTTTTCTCCATGCTTTGTGGAGAAGCGGTTGGCATTGAACTTGAGTCTGCTCTCAGGTCTCTGAGGTAAGGTGAGGAAGGTGGAGCGGCAGTCGCCGAAGCTTCTCGCCTCTGAGCTGTTTGCTCCATACCAGAGTCTCTCAGAGCGAAACCAAGTAGCTTCACTTTCTCTGACAGAAAAATAGGGGGCAGCTTCAGGAGGGGTGAAGGGCGCGAGTGGGTGTCTGGGGTGGTAGAAACTTATAAGTAGCTCCCGCAAGCTCATTACGGATGGGCATACAGGAAGGAGAATGGGCTGGAACAGGGCAGGGACGTCAGTGCGGGGCCTGCGGTCACTGCACTGGCCCGGCCGTTGTTGCTGACCGTTGTTGCCATTTTTTTGACGTGAGCAGGGAGGAAACTGCTCTCTCCTGGCTGGCCTGTGGGGTCTGTGCTGGGCCTCACGCTGTCCTTTCGTTTAGCTTCCAGCACAGGAGGGACGTGCTGTCTCAGGGGATGTTAGAGCTGATGATCTCTGTACTGGAGTGGACTCTCGGGCCAGCCAGAATGGTCTCTAGAGCCCTCCAAGTTTCCAGCCGATGGGGGTGTAGTTTTTTTTTTTTTTTTGCTTTTTTGGGTCACACCCGGCGATGCTCAGGGGTTTCTCCTGGCTCTGCACTCAGGAATCACTCCTGGCGGTGCTCGGGGGACCATATGGAATGCCGGGGATCGAACCCGGGTCGGTTGTGTGCAAGGCAACGCCCTACCTGGTGTGCTATCGCTCCGGCCCATGGGGGTGTAGTTTTGGTCGCACATGCAATCCTGATTAAGGGGCCATCAGGGACAGTGTCTGGGGGGGTGGATGAAGAAACGAAGACCGCCAGGGTTAAGAGAGGCCAGGGGTCCCTCGCAGTGCCAGCCCCTGCGTCACTCCTGCCCCACACTCAACCCCTCTCTGCTGGCCACGGGCGCCACCGTCGGCGTCACGGTCAACTCTAGCAGCTGGCGTCCGGCTGGTGTGAGGCAGAGCCGCCACCTTAGGGAGCCATCGGGCCTGACCGTAGTGCTTCACCACGTTGGCTTGTCTCGGCTTTCGGGACCCGGTGGGTGGGGCTGGGCGCCGTCCTCAGGGCTTGTGTCCCCACCCAGGTCCCACGTGGGCAGTGCAGCTGAAGTGCGCTTCTCCTTGGGCTCCACCACCCACGGGCACCCCGGTCTGCATCGGCGCTACTCGGCGCTGCGGGAAGGGTCCGCCAAGGTGAGCGGGTGGGGGCTGTGGGGGGCCTCCTCGGGAGTGGGGGTCAGCGTGGCCGCGTGCCTGGCTCCAGTTTCACAGACGGCTGGCATGTGGCTCAAATCCTCCCCAGCCCTGCCCCGTGTCGGTGACAGCTGCAGACCCCGGGGGGTTGGGGGACCGTCAGCTGCGACAGCTGTGCCCCCCCCTCACCTCGGCCTCCTGCTGGGCAAGAGCTGTGGAGGGGCTGGCGGGCAGCCACCCCCAACTCTGGGGTACGGGCATGTGTGCACATGTGTCTGGGGGTGGGGGGTGTGTGCTGGGAGGGCAGGGCAGGATGGGCTGGGGACTTCTGGGTCAAAGGGTTGTGGGGGAGGGCGGAGGACAGGTTAACCTCTTAACCCGTTAACTGGCCCCCAGACAGTGCCCAGGACTTTGAGGGGAGCAGCTTTAGGTCCAGGCTGAGTCTGTGAGGGCTGTGCTGAGGGGCAGAGGGATAAGGGGACTGGGTCAGCCCCGCCCTGGGATTCCTTCCTTGCCCCTAAGTGTCCATCAGAAGGCCTCAAAGAAGTGCAGTTCGCTCTGGAAACCCAGAAAACACAGGCAGAGAAGAGGACCCTCCCCTGATGGGGAAGGAGCCTTGGTCCTGAAGAAGCCCCAGTTGAGGGGAGCAGGGGTCTGTGAACCTCCTCCCCTTGCCCTGCCTTCCTGCTTCCTGGAGAACAGTAGCTGCCTGGGAGCTAGATAAAAGCTGGGAGGGGGACTGTGGGATTATGGGGCGTTAGGACACCCCTCTTCCCATTAGGGCACCCCTCTTCCCATTAGGACACCCCTCTTCCCATTAGGACACCCCTCTTCCTGTTAGGATACCCTCTACCCGTTAGGGCTCCTCTCTTCCCGTTAGGACACCCCTCTTCCCGTTAGGGCTCCTCTCTTCCCGTTAGGGCACCCCTCTTCCCGTAGGGGCACCTCTCTTCCCGTTAGGGCACCCCTCTTCCCGTTAGGACACCCCTCTTCCCGTTAGGACACCCTCTTCCTGTTAGGACACCCTCTTCCTGTTAGGATGCCCTCTTCCCATTAGGGCTCCTCTCTTCCCGTTAGGGCACCTCTCTTCCCGTTAGGGCACCCCTCTTCCCGTTAGGACACCCCTCTTCCCGTAGGGCACCTCTCTTCCTGTTAGGGCACCCCTCTTCCTGTTAGGACCCCCTCTTCCTGTTAGGACACCCTCTTCCTGTTAGGATGCCCTCTTCCCATTAGGGCTCCTCTCTTCCCATTAGGGCACCCCTCTTCCTGTTAGGACACCCCTCTTCCTGTTAGGATACCCTCTTCCCGTTAGGGCTCCTCTTCCGTTAGGATACCCTCTTCCCATTAGGGTACCTCTCTTCCTGTTAGGGCACCCCTCTTCCCATTAGGGAACCTCTCTTCCCGTTAGGGCACCCCTCTTCCCATTAGGGCACCCCCTCTTCCTGTTAGGACACCCTCGTCCTGTTAGGACACCCTCTTCCAGTTAGGACACCCTTTTCTTTCTTTTTTTTTTTTTTTTTGCTTTTTGGGTCACACCCGGCAATGCTCAGGGGTTACTCCTGGCTCTGCACTCAGGAACCACTCCTGGCGGTGCTCGGGGACCATATGGGATGCCGGGATCGAACCCGGGCCGGCACAGGCCGGCCACGTGCAAGGCAAACGCCCTACCCGTTGGGCTATTGCTCCAGCCCCAGGACACCCTTTTCCTGTTAGGGCTCCTCTCTTCCCGTTAGGGCACCTCTCTTCCCGTTAAATCACCCTCTTCCCATTAGGGTACCCCTATTCCCATTAGGGTACCTCTCTTCCTGTTAGGCACCTCTCTTCCTGTTAGGGCACCTCTCTTCCTGTTAGGCACCTCTCTTCCTGTTAGGCACCCTCTCTTCCTGTTAGGGCACCTCTCTTCCCAGCCCAAAGCCTTCTCCTTCCTTGTGCCTCCATTTGGCTCCCCAAACCACTTCTGTGCATTCTCCTCCTCTCAGTTTTCTTACCCCAATGAGTTTTGTGGGGCCACCTCTTGGGGCCTGTCCTGAAGCTCGGGGACACGGGGGCCGCCCCACTCGCTTGAACTTCCTGTTCGCAGGTCTGGTTGCGTGTCAGTGTGCGTGGATTTTTTTTTTTTTTTTTTTTGCTTTTTTGGGTCACACCTGGCAATGCTCAGGGGTTACTCCTGGCTCTGCACTCAGGACTTACTCTTGGTGGTGCTCAGGGGACCATATGGGATGTGGGGGATCGAACCCAGGTCAGCCGCATGCAAGGCAAACGCCCTACCTGCTGGGCTATCGCCTCCGGCCCAGTGTGCGTGGATTTGGGGCCCTCCTGGAGTCTATGTAGGATGTTGTTCCGAGGGCGGTTTGTGTTGTTTCTTTTTTTTGTCCCTGGGCCCCATGCAGAGGGGACTGTTCAATCTTGTTTTGTGGAGGGATACATAGAGCCTTCCTGTCAGACTCGGTGGGACACTGGGAGTGGGAGAACGGGGCTCAGAGCCAGGCCTTTTCACTCCGGAATCTGCTCCAGCCACTGTGCCACATAGCTCCTGGGCTTACAGTTGTGTTTGTTTCTTAGATGTGCAGATTTCTTTGTTTCAAGCCACGCTTGCAGGGCTTAGGGGCTGCTCTCGGCTCTGCTCAGGCACCATGTGCCAGGTTTGGACCTGGGGTTCCTGCTGGCAAAGCATGTGCTCGGCTTGTGGCCGCACTCTGAGCCCTGAACCTCTGGCTCACTCCTTAGCTTGTGATAAGTCACCCGGCTTCTCAGCTAAATGCAGAGTCTGACCCTGTAGTTCTTTTTTTTTTTTTTTTTTGCTTTTTGGGTCACACCCAGCAATGCTCAGGAGTTTCTCCTGGCTCTGCACTCAGGAATTACTCCTGGCGGTGCTCGGGGGACCGTATGGGATGCCGGGGATCGAACCTGGGCCAGCATGGGCCAGCCGCATGCAAGGCAAACGCCCTACCCGCTGGACTATCTCTCTGGCCCCAAGACCCTGTAGTTCTGAGCTGGGCCTGATGGTTTGGCGTTTCTAACGAGCTGCTGAAGTGGGTGCTAAGGTGTGTGGCGAGGACGTTGCTCCCGGATCCCGCTGACTTATTTCTGCTTCTCTACCTCTTCCTTTGCTAAGGACTGGGAGTCGTCTCCACTGCCCGGAGTGCTGGCCTCCACTGCCGCCCCTGCCTTTGACAGTGACCCTGAGATTTCCGACGTGGACGAGGATGAACCAGGGGGTCTGGTGGGCTCCATGGATGCCGTGTCTCCCGGTGGCCACTCAGATGCCCAGACTCTGGCCATGATGCTCCAGGAGCAGCTTGATGCCATCAATGAGGAGATCAGGTGGGTGGCAGGAAGCTGCCAAGGCAGCCCTGAGCGTTTGGGCACAGCAGGAAACCCCACAGGTGTGTCTGGTGGAGCTCAGGACAGGGACCTCTCACGGGCTTCCTTGGCTCGGTCTCTCCACGCCGCTGCTGAGGCTGAGCTGGACCGTGTCCCACACATTCGCTTTTTGTTTGCTTGTTTGTTGGTTGGTTTGTTTGGGTCACACTCGGCAATGCTCAGGGGGTCACTCCTGGCTCTGCGCTCAGAATATCTCCTGGAGGTGCTGAGGGGACCATATGGGATGCTGGGGATTGAACCCGGGTTGGCTGCGTGCAAGGCAAACACCCTACTCGCTGTACTATTGCTCCAGCTCCCAACTCTTTGACTCCCCATGACAGAGGCCAGTGCAGGCGAGAGCTCCCGACTAATAGACTTTGACCACAGTCCCCGGGGGGCAGGATTTTCTTTTTCCTCTGACATATTATTTTTTTTGTTTTTTTTTTTTTTCCCCCCCCCTACATCATTGAAGATGCTTGAGTTTTGGTCTACAGTGTTCCAACACCCATCCCTCCCCCCAAACCCACTCCCACCACCAATGTCCCACACCCCCCCCCCCCCCCCCCCCTCCCCCTCCCCACTCCTCCTCTTCGTGATTCCGTGCATTAAAAGACATTACTGTTTCCACTATTTTAATGGACCCGGCCGCTTGGACTGGTCAAACTGGTTTTGCTCTGTTGATCTGGTCGTGAGGCAGTTTCCCAGCGCCGGACAACAAAAATGGTGGCCAGTGTGATGGGCGGTCTCATCCGCTGCTTCCGGGACCCCCAGAGGTGGCCCCCCTCTCCCCCCTCCCCTCTTCAGCTGGGCCGGGCGAGCCGGTTCCAGCCTCCCCAGCCGCTTCTTATGGGCGTGGCCCCCGGAGCAGGATTTTCTTTGCAAAGACAAGAGAGGTTGAGTGACTTGGCCAGGAGTAGAGCTAAGGATTCACACCTTGATCCCGGCAATGCCAGTTAGACCTTCCCCTGGTATGCCGGCCAGATCTTCCGTCCTGGTGTTTACTGGAAGCCTGCGGGAGCGCCACCAGGTCCTGTGCTCGGGCTGCCTTTAGTCGGGTTCTTGACAGTTTGATTCCACACTCCAAGCCCCCAGGGTCCCCAGCTGGAGTGTACCCCCAGCTGCCTCTAGTCGAGGCTCAGTGGTCCCCAATTTGGATTGCACATTAAATATAATTAAAGACTATAAAAGACATTAGAGATAATTACTGCTGCTTATAACTGCAGACTTTTACCTTCTCAAAAGATGCTGCACAAGGAAAGGCGTTTCAGCTCCTGGTGGTAGAGATGCTAAATAAGAACAAGTGCTGTGTCTGGGGAGCACCACCGCTGCCTTATACACACAGTCACACGTACATTTACGCACATACACACTCACACAAGTCACCCCCCACACTGACACACACAGTAATACTCATGTTATCATTACACACTCATATATGCTCACATTTACACACATACACTCACACAGTATTAACACACTCTCTCACAATAGTTAAGCCCACACACTCATACATGCTCAAACATATACACACACAGTTTTCTCATGGGACGGACAGGGCTCTGTATGGGCTCAGCTGCAGCTAAAGTTTTTGGGAACAGTCGACTTAGAACATGCCTGACCCGATGTTTCCAGGGGCTCTAAGGGCAGAGCCGGCGCCTGCCCCAGCCTCACTGCCTTAGGGGTGGGGCCCAGATTGTCCCACCCGACGCTCGATTCCGCTCTCACATTTGTCTCTTTCCCAGCAGCTGCTTTTATGAAAGTGGGCAGCACCCAAGAAGGGGAAATGTCTCTGGCCGCGGGCACCGGGGCTGGGGTTGGGGTCCGGGGCTCCGTGCGTGCGGCCTGCTGGCTTGCAGCTGTGAGTAAGCCTGTCCCGGGGCCAGCGGTGAGTCTGGTGTTGTCCCACCTTCCAGAATGATCCAGGAGGAGAAGGAGTCCACGGAGCTCCACGCGGAGGAGATTGAGACGCAGCGTGACCAGCGGCAGCATGGAGGCCCTGAACCTGACGCAGCTACGCAAGCGCGCCTCCATCCCCACCTCCCTGACCGCCCTGTCCCTGGCCAGCGCCTCCCCTCCCCTCAGTGGCCGTTCCACCCCGAAGCTCACCTCCCGCAGTGCTGCCCAGGACCTGGACCGCATGGGGGTCATGACGCTGGTGAGAGCCGGGGAGTTACTTCTGGGTCATGCTGGGGCTTGTGGCCGAGGTGTGGGACTTATGCTAGACTATCCCTGCGGCCTGCAGGCTGCCGACCATCCTTCTGTGCTGCTGTGCTGGCCGAGGCCCGGTGGTGTCCTCGCTGCCTCCCCTCCTTCAGACACTCAGCCCGGCCCATATCCTGTCCTGTCTTCCAGAACCTTCTCTCCCAGAAGGGTCCCTGGTTTATCTCTCCGGGCCTTTGTGAGACACTGAACCATGTGGTCCCACCCTAGAGCCTGGGCTCCCTGGGTGACTCCCGGGTGTCTGGAGGTGGAGTCCAGCTCAGCCCTCGCTCTCTCTTCCAGCCCAGCGACCTACGGAAGCACAGGAGGAAGCTTCTGGTGAGTGGCCCCTGGTGGCCAGGGACTAGGGGTCGGGCCCCCCCACCCGGCCCCCCCCCGCCCGAGTCTGAGTCTGCACTCAGAGAGGCCCCCGGCCTCCCCCGGCCCCTCTGCCCCTGCGGGCTCGGTAGGCAGGACCCCGTCTCCCACTCTGCCCCCCTGACGGCTCCACTGTCTGTTCAGTCGCCAGTGTCTCGGGAAGAGAACCGAGAGGATAAAGCCACCATAAAATGTGAGACTTCCCCTCCTTCCTCACCCAGGACGCTGCGGCTCGAGAAGCTCGGCCACCCCGCCCTGAGCCAGGATGAAGGCAAGATGTAAGTGGAGGCGGCCCCGCCCTCCCTGCCTCAGAGGGTTCCCCCGGCCCCCAGACCAAGGGTGGCAGCTCTCACAATTGCCACCAGGGCAGCATGGCCCCATGTCCCCTGGCGCCCCTGTCTCTGCTGCCCACCCACCGTTCCCGACTCCTGCTCAGTTGTTGCCTCTCGGCCCCCTTCCCCTCTCCTGGGGGCTGATGGCTGTTTCTTCTCCCTCACTGCCGCGGCCCTGCCAGTGCCCTGGAGGATCATGGGAGCAACCCCAGCAGCAGCAACAGCAGCCAGGACTCCCTGCACAAGGGCGCCAAGCGCAAGGGCCTCAAGTCGTCCATCGGCCGCCTGTTTGGGAAGAAGGAGAAGGGCCGCTTCGTCCAGCTGAGCAGCGATGGTGCCACGGGCCAAGGTCCCTGTCTCTTCCCCTGGGGACAGGAGCCTGCATTCTGCTAAAGTCCCTGGCAGACAGGTGTCCACTCGGCCAGGGCAACTTTCCAGGAGCGCCCACCACAGGGCGACTGACCTCTGAGCACAGAGCGGGAGCACCCACACAGGGCGTCAGACCTCTGAGCACAGGATGGGAGCACCCACACAGGGTGTCTGACCTCTGAGCACGTGGCGGGAGCATCCACATACAGGGCATCTCGCCTCTGAGCACAGAGCGGGAGCACCCAACACAGGGCATCTGGCCTCTGAGCACAGAGTGGGAGCACCCACACACAGGGCATCTTGCCTCTGAGCACAGGCGGGAGCACCCAACACAGGGCTTCTGGCCTCTGAGCACAGGCGGAGCACCCCACAGGGTGTCGACCTCTGAGCACAGAGTGGGAGCACCCACACACAGGGCATCTTGCCTCTGAGCACAGAGTGGAGCACCCAACACAGGGCATCTGGCCTCTGAGCACAGAGTGGGAGCACCCACAACAGAGCGCCTGGCCTCTGAGCACAGAGTGGGAGCACCCACACACAGGCGTCTGACCTCTGAGCACAGAGTGGGAGCACCCCACACACAGGGCGTCTGGCCTCTGAGCACAGAGTGGGAGCACCCAACACAGGGCGTCTGGCCTCTGAGCACAGAGTGGGAGCACCCACACACAGGGCGCCTGACCTCTGAGCACAGAGTGGGAGCACCCACACATAGGGTGTCTGGCCTCTGAGCACAGAGTGGGAGCACCCACACACAGGGTGTCTGGCCTTTGAGCACAGAGTGGGAGCACCCACGACAGGCCGTCTGGCCTCTGAGCACAGAGTGGGAGCACCCACACACAGGGCGTCTGGCCTCTGAGCACAGAGTGGGAGCACCCACAGACAGAGCGCCTGGCCTCTGAGCACAGAGTGGGGAGCACCCACGACAGGAGCGCCTGGCCTCTGAGCATAGGACGGGAGCACCCACCACAGGCTGTTGTCTGGTCTCTGAGCCGGAGAGTGCTCTGGGATGAGGATGAGGCTGCCAGGGGCCTTCCCGGGAGCCACTTTCTGATCCTCTGTGCTGAGGACCCCAGAGAAATGTGCTTGTTCTTTTGTTCCGAGAATCAGATCTTAGAACTTCTGTTTATGCGGGCCACGTTCTGGGCTTGCTGGGCCCGGGGAGGCTCATGGTAGGCCTGTGTCGGGAGGGCAAGACTTGCTCAGCTCTCCCTCGCCTCTGCCCTGTCGCATCTCCCTTCCACTGGCCAATCGTTGGCTTATGTGGACACACAGAGTGTCAGTACCACAATCGGGGCTTCGGTGTGGGGACAGAAGGCTGTTCTTCCAGGGAACTCAGTATCCGAAGGGAAGGACAGGGGAAGAGACGGTCCCCAGGGAGTGGGCACCAGAACTCAGCCCGCAGGAAGGCTAGTGGCCATCGGTGCCAGCTTGAGGCCAGGTGACAGCGAGAGGAGAGGCACGAAGGAGGCGGGGCTGTGTGAGCCGGGGTCCCCACGCACCTGCTCTGTGGGGAGTCAGGCTGGGCCAGCTCCTCCGTGAAAGCCCCCCTTACCCCCCAGAAGTTCAGAGGATCCCCCGGGTGGTCACTTGGCGGATTCTATGCAGCAGGGGGCCTAGCTGACTCCTTTCTGAGAGGGAAGGTACCTTCCAGCATCCTGTAAGCGGGCACGCCAGTCAGCGCTGGGCGAGCTGCTGCTCAGGATGTGGGGGTCTCAGCACCTAGCCCCTGGGGTGTGGGGGGTTGTGGGAGGCGCCGGCAGCAGAGGCGGAGTGTGTGACACTCGTGTCCTCCCGGCGGCGTCACACCATGCTGGGCCCCGAAGGCAGCGTCTGAGACTGCCTTGGCTCCCCAGCCTGCTGCTCTTGGCGTGGGAGTGGCGGTGACGGCCCCTGGGGATTCTAGGACAGTGCTGGGGCTATAAGCACCCCTGCTGGATGCCAGCTCAGGGGCTCCTTCACATAAGAGGGCCGAGCTGTGTGTGCGCCTGTGCAGGGCCGGTTTGTGCAGTGGAGCACCAGGAGAGGTGGAGGGACCTTCCTCCCACCCACGGGCAGACGGCTTGGTCTGTCGCCCGGCCAGGGCTGAGGTGCTTGGGTGGGAGGAAGACTCTCTGGCAGGGGCGTCACTCCTGGACCACCTGGATGCAGGAAGGTGGAGAAGAGGCCCCAGAAATGATGGGGAGGCCCATTGCACCCCTGGGCTGGGCCCAGCCTGGTACCCCCTGGGTTCCCTCAGTCTTGCTGTGGTTACATGAACAGTAGCTGAGGCTGACGTGTGTCTGTGTGTCTAGTTCTGCTCACAGACTCCGAGCTCAATCTGCAGGAGCCCCTGGTGCCTGCCAAGCTGGGGACCCAAGCAGAGAAGGACCGGCGGCTGAAGAAGAAGTAAGTGCCTCAGCCCGAGCTCTGCCAGCTTTTCTTGGCACCAGGGGACTGGAGCCCAGGCACCTAGAGTTGGCAGGGACCTTCCTGAACTCAGATGGCCCAGTTGGAGACCGTAGGATGACGCAGAGAGGCTGGGTGGGGGGGGAGGCCCCAGGAGAGAACCTGGGACTGGTTCTTCGGCCAAGGACAGAGGTGTTTCTGCTGTTATGGTGTCACCTCGTGGCCAATGGTCCAGGTGTGAGAGCCGGGGTCTGGGGGTCTTCTGGGGGGTACAGCCGTGGTCCCGGGGTGGGTGTGGTTGGGATTTGGAAGGACTGAGGAATCTGTTGTGTTTCTCACCATCAGGCACCAGCTGCTTGAAGATGCCCGCAGGAAAGGGACGCCCTTCGCCCAGTGGGATGGCCCCACAGTGGTCTCCCTGGCTGGAGGTGAGCTTGACCTGGGGTCGGGTGGGGAGGGACAGAGTGGGACAGGTACCCCCAGGACAGAGGCAGGGCCGTGGCTCAGCGTGTGTCTCTGCTGCCACGCGCCAGGTTGGCACTTAGCCCCTCCCTCCCCAGCAATCTGGGGTGTCTCCTGACTGGGGAGACAGGAAGCAAATTCTTCCCGAGCACTTGGGCTTGCCTGCGGGGGCCCTGGCAGCGAGTCATCCAGTGAACTGAGGGCACGGGAGTGGGAAAAAGGCTCTTGCGGGCTCCGTTCTCGAGTCTCCTGAAGCCTTTGTCAAGCCCTGGCGCCCGTCTGGGGACGGGGCTGATGCCCCTGTGTGCCGTGTCTGCAGCTCTGGGTGGGGATGCCGGCCTGGTATGTGGCGGCCTGCCGGGCCAACGTCAAGAGCGGCGCCATCATGTCGGCTCTGTCGGACACGGAGATCCAGCGAGAGATCGGCATCAGCAACGCGCTGCACCGGCTCAAGCTCCGACTGGCCATCCAGGAGATGGTGTCCCCTGACCAGCCCCCCCGCGCCACCCACCTCCAGGACCGTGAGTTTCTGTCCCCATAGCCGGGGTCTGCAGCCTACCCCTGAGTCTGGAAAGAGGGTGGCGCTGAGTCTCGCCCCGGAGTCCCCTTCCCACTGTCTCCAGGAGGGGCCTTCGTTGGTGCTGGGACGGTCCAGCTGCCCACATGCCTCAGCCTGACCCTGCCCCTGGCCCCAACACTCAGAGCAGTTGCTGGGTGTGAGCACAGGATTTTCGGGGGTCTCCCCTGTTGCCAGGTCAGGGGAAGGAGCGGTGCGGGAACTGGGAATAGAGTCATTTGGGGCTTCTCTGCTGACCCTCGGCCTCTCTCCCATGGGCACCAGATAATTCCATCACCCCTGGGGTTGGCAGAAGGTCACCTTCCATTGTAACTGCCAGCTCCTCGTTCCAGAACTACCCCATTTCTTGGTCAAGTTCATTCCGGAAACATGGGGCCCTTCCCGGTGGCACTGAGCTAGGCACGTGGACAGTGTTGGGAGTGGAATTCGGTCCTTGCTCTGGGGCTCCCAGAAAGATGGGGACCTGGAGACCTGCGCCCAGGGCCAGCTGTGTCCCCCCTCTGCCCATAGTCTTCCGGAAACGTCTGGATCACTCATGAGGAGATGGAAACTCTCGCAACATCCACTGAAACTGTGAGTTGGACCCGGGGGCTGCATCTTGGTTAGGGTGCGGGAACCTGGCCCGGTGGGAATGTGTGGGAGGCCAGTGGGGGCTACAGGGGTCTCATCCGAGCTGCCCACCCTGACATGTGTTGTGGGGGAAAGAGTGTGGGCACAAGGTGTGGGCACGTGTGTGTGAACTTGAGTCCAGATCTGGGGCTGGCCAGTGCCCTTTGAGCCCGGAGCACTGTGAATGCTGGGCGTGGAGCAGCCCTGACGTCCTGCCCTGGAGCTGGACTCTTACTGAAGGTCAGCAGAACCTGACCCCTGGCTTGGCCTCTGGCAAGACCTGAAACAGCAAGTGCAGTTTTTGTTTGTTTGTCTTGTTTTTGCTTTTTGGGTCACACCCGGCGATGCTTAGGGGTTACTCCTGGCTCTTTGCTCAGGAATTACTCCCTGGCGGTGCTTGGGCAACCATATGGGATGCCGGGGATCGAACCCAGGTCAGCTGCATGCAAGGCAAACGTCCTACCCGCTGGACTACCACTCTGTCCCCTAGCAAGTGCGGTTTTGTGACGTTTGTGATGTCAGAGCCATACACCGTGACTCTGGCGTCACAAACGTGGGCTCAGGTCCCTGCCTTCTGTTCTCTCTTGACCATCCCACACTCTGTTGCGGCTCCCTCTTGCCCATGGGGTACCTGTGTAGGGAGGCTGCCCCATCTCTGACTGTGTGTTTCCCCCAACACGCTGCATTTGTTCCTGCTAGGACAGTGAGGAGGGCAGCTGGGCTCAGGTAAGACCCTCAATGGGCTGGGACTAGTGCTTCGGAAGTCAGCACAAGCCTCTCGGACAGACACTGTCCCTGCGGGCACCCTCCAAGTCCCCATCCATTGTTCCTTCATTTAAAGCGCCTCTCCTCCCAGGGAAGTCCCCTCCTTCCCTGTTCCTCTTGTTCTGGATTTGGGGTGTCAGAGGGTTCCTCTTTCAGCCACCACCTCACCTAGAATGTCTTTCCAGGGATAATGAGATTCCCTCCACCCCCTGTGGTGTTCCTCTAAAGCAAAGGTTTTTGGGTCATTTTTTTTCTTTTTTGGGTCACACCCTGCGATGCTCAAGGGTTTCTCCTGGCTCTGCACTCAGGAATTACTCCTAGCGGTGCTCGGGGAACCATATGGGATGCCGGGATCGAACCCAGGCTGGCATGGGCCGGCGCGTGCAAGGCAAACGCCCTACCTGCTGGGCTATCGCTCCGGCCTTTGGGTCATTCTTTAAGTGAGAACTTTTTTGTTTTGTTTAGTGCAGGGCCATGTGCAGTGGTGCTCAGGGGTTACTCCTGGCAAGCTCAGGGTCTCATATGGGATGCTGGGGACTGAACCCGGGCCGGTTGCTTGCAAGGCAAATGCCCTACCCACTGTACTATCATCTGTCTGCTGAGTGTGAAATATTTATTCCTCCTCAAGAAAGCCCTTTGGATAAGAAACACAAACTGAGCCCCTGAGGGGGGGGTAGATACCTCGTGATGCAAAAGAAGCGCGAGCGTTGTTGATGGACAGGGGAAGCCCAGAGCCAGGAGCTGCAGGAGCTGCTGACCGTTTCCTCACAGACTCCTGGCCGCAGAGGAAGTGCAGGACCCTTAGTCATGTGGAGTGAAAAATGCAAGCCTCTGAAGAGTCACAGAATTTTCTTTTTCTTTTTTTTTTTTTTTTTGCTTTTTTTTGGGGGTCACACCTGGCAATGCTCAGGGTTTTTCCTGGCTCTGCACTCAGGAATTACTCCCAGCAGTGCTCGGGGGGACCATATGGGATGCCGGGGATCGAACCCGGGCCGGCATGAGCCGGCCGTGTACAAGGCAAACGCCCTACCCGCTGGGCTATCGCCTCCGGCCCATTTTCTTTTTTTTTATTTTCATTACTGTCGTGGTGGCTCCAGAGGTGCTCCCACACCCAGCAGAGCTGGAGGAGCTTCATGTGGAGTCTGGGGCAGCACCCAGGGCCCCGGCAAGACACGTGTCCTGCCGCTTGAACCAGATCCCCAAGCTTATGCATAGAATTTTCTACTGAAACTGAAAAAAAAAGGGAAAAACAGCAACACTAAGAATGTATTCTATAGAGAAATATACACCAGTGAGTGTAAATGCTGCCGAAAACATTTCAGGAGCAATAGTACAGCGGGTAGGGGTACTTGCCTTGTATGTGGCCATCCCAGGTTCGATGCCCGGCATTCCACATGGTCCTTGAGCCCCCAAGAGTGGTCCCTGAGTGCAGAGCCAGGAGTAATCCCTGAGCATGGCTGGGTGCAGCCCGGAACAAAAAAAAAAAAACCCAAAGAAATGAGTCACTCATTTGAACTCAAGGGGACAAGAGGCAGAATGTGCTACTGGGTTGCTCTAGGGGGTCCGTGAGCCCTGGGAGTGCTCAGGCTCTGAGAATGGCCCCGTGCAGCCCAACTGTTGGGGCCCTCTTGGGCCAATCCCTGACTCTCCATGGCCTGTGTGAGACCAGCTCCCAAGTGAGACTGGCAGGTGGGTAGGAGGCGGCTGTCGCTGGACCCAGCGGGTGGAGGCTGGTGCGCACCTAGCCGGCCAGCGGCCCACAGACCACCACACATGCATTCTGGGTCACAGGAAGGGTTTCCAGTAAACTGCTGATGGGGTGGCTGCTTCTGGTCATTGGTGTAGATAGGTCATCTGTAAGTGGAACAGTAGCATTTGGGGGCTTGAAATTCAAGTCCTGTTTTAAGCCCCCACCTCCCTGTGCTGGGGAAAATGAGCTCAAAGTGCGGAGCCGTGGGCGCCACGGAGAAACAGGTCTCCCAGCAGGCCAAGCCCCAGCCTGCCATCCCCCCCCCCCTTAACCTCCTTCCGTGTCCTTGCCCAGACTCTGGCCTACGGGGACATGAACCACGAGTGGATCGGCAACGAGTGGCTGCCCAGCCTGGGGCTGCCGCAGTACCGCAGCTACTTCATGGAGTGCCTGGTGGATGCGCGCATGCTCGACCACCTCACCAAGAAGGACCTGCGGGTCCACCTGAAGATGGTCGACAGCTTCCACCGGTGAGCCGCGACATACACCCCCGGAGCGCCATCTGCTGCGGCCTCCCCCCGCCCTCCGCCTCTCTCTGTCTCACCCTTCAGCCCCTTAAGACACACAAAAAAGGCTTGACTTTGAGACAGAGAATCTTAATTCTCTGAGTGTGAGGAGCCGAGTCCTGAGGCTGTCCACTTGGGCTTCTCAGTCCTTCCTAGTGGAGAGGGAGAGAACTTTCCGGAGCCTTCCCCTGCCCGCATCCAGCTCTCAGCCTCCTGCTCGGACTCCAGCCTGTGGGTCTGATCCCCTCCCCCTCGACAGAAATATTCTCTGCTGGAGTCTCTTTAGCAACACCCCAAACTGACAGCCTGTGGGTGGAATGTGGCCCACAGATGTGTTTTGTTTGACCCACACAGTATGTAAAAAATTACAGACTGAGTTGCCAGTATTTTTTTTCTTTTTGGGCCACACCCAGTGATGCTCAGGGGTTACTCCTGGCTCTGCACTCAGTAATTACTCCTGGCGGTGCTCGGGGGACCATATGGGATACCGGGGATCAAACCTGGGTCGGCCGTGCAAGGCAAACGCCCTCCCTGCTGGACTATCGCTCTAGCCCCAAGTTGCCAGTATTTAAGCACGAGGAACTTGGACCCCAAATTCGAGATGTCTGGAAAATTGGCGAGCTCTGCTCATGGCTTCTCTCACAGAGATGGCCCAGAGCTGGCCAGCGGCAGCTCCTTAGAGGGGGTGAACCCTCCAGCCTCTGCTGCACCCCTAGTGAGTGATGGTGTGACTGCTGTACCCCAGTAGCATTTGGGGTGTAGGCCACGGTGGAGGGTGACTGATATTCTTGGAATCCACCATCTGTGGACACCCTCTGTTTTTTGTCTTTGGGCTGCACCCAGTTGTGCTCAGGGCTTACTCTGGGCTCTGCACTCAGGAATCACTCCCGGTAGACTCAGGGGACCTTCTGGGATGCCTGAGACTGAACCTGAGTCGGATGCATGCAAGGCAGGCTCCCTCCCCACGGTGCTCTCTTTGGCCCCTGACACCCAGGCTCCTGTTTAGGCCTGGGGTCCTCAGGGTTCTCTTAGCACTCTGTTGGAGGGTCCTGGTCTGTCTGACTCACTTTAATTTTCTCTCTGAAAATTAAATCTCAAGGACTTGAGGCTGTCTCTGCATTCCAGGGGTGAGGGAGGAGTTGTTTGGGGTGACTCCAGGCCGGGTCTCTGGTCGTAGCCCAGCTCATGTACCATCTCGCTCCAGAGCTCCTGTCCTGGCCCTTCCGGCAGGGCCCCTCACCAAGCAGGGAGTGGGGGTGGGCGCCGCTGCACCTGTCCCTTTCCTGGTGAGTGATAGATTGGAGCACGGGGGAGGGGTTGGGGGCTGCAGGAGATCCTTCAGCTTGGCCTTCCTTCATTATGGAGGGGACCCTGGACCCTGTGTCCAGGCCCCGTGGGGCTCCTGCTGCACTCACGTGCTTCCCAATTTAGTCTAAATCTGGAGTTTTGGCTTCTCTTGGCTGTGTCTACAGCTGCTTGTGTTTCACAGAATGTTCCCAAAACCATGTCCTTATGGCCTTAAAAAATTATTTAAAATCACATTTTTTAGGAGAAGAAAGGACTATTTAAAAATATGGGGGAGGCGGGGGCTGGAGGCGATAGCCCAGTAGGTAGGGCATTTGCCTTGCGCCCAGCCGGCCGATGCCGGCCCGGGTTCAATCCCGGCATCCCATATGGTCCCCTGAGCACCGCCAGGAATAATACCTGAGTGCAGAGCCAGGAGAAACCCCTGAGCATTGCCGGGTGTGACCCAAAAAGCAAAAAATAAAATAAAATAAAATATTAAAAAAAATAAAAATATGGGGGCTGGAGGCGATAGCCCAGCGGTAGGAGCGCTTGCCTTGCACGCAGCTGGCCTGTGCAGGCCCGGGTTCGATCCCCAGCATCTCATGGTCCCCTGAGCACCTCCAGGAGTAATTCCTGAGTGCAGAGCCAGGAGTAACCCCTGAGCGCTGTCGGGTGTGACCCAAAAAAAAAATATATATATATATATGTTTAACATAGAGATAGTACAGTGGACTGGTTCTAGGGCCAGGCGTGATTCCCTTGGCCTGAGGCGTCGGGAGCAGAGCTGCTTCCTCGCTGCGCAGAGCTGACCCCCACACAGCGTGTGTCCGTGTTCCTCTGTCTTCCCGTCCCCGCAGCCCCTTTCTGACTGTTTCCTTCCCTCCCCTCCCCTTACTGGTTGACCCCTAGTCCTGTGCCGTGACCCCTTTTATTCAGTTTTCACCTGGGAGTATCCCTTGGAATATCCCGGGTGCCTTTGGGTCGGGACACACCCAGTTGAGAGATGCAGGTTCGGAGGTGTGGTCCGAGAGACGTTCTAGGAAACACAGGGCTGGCGTCAGTGCAGCCGCCAGGTGACTGTCTTGGGAAGGTGACATTTGGGCGTTGTGGGGGGACAGGCATGAGCCACATGGCATGTGGGAGTTTGAGCGGGCCACGCTGCTGGATAGAGGACCCAGGTGCTGGGTAGGGGAGACAGGCGGGATAGTTGGAAGTCGCTCTCAGAGACCTTTGTCAGAACTGAGCGGAGGGGTAGACTGAGGCAGAGCTGGAAGTTTGCTTTTCTCTGTGGGTAGTCAGGATCTGGGCAAGGGAGGGAGGGACCACATCTGGTGATGCTCTGGGTTACTCCTTGCTCTGCACTCAGGAATCACTCTTGGAGTGCTCAGGGGACCCATGGGGTGCTGGGAGATCAGACCCAGGTTTGCTTCATGCAAGGCAAATGCCCTCCCTGCTGTGCTATCACTCTGGACCCTCTGATTGCACCCTTATGCGCCTAATTTGCATACCCAGTCTGATTGGTTCCCACATCCCGTCATTTGCATGAAGACACATATGCAGCCTCATTGGTGGGATGCAATCTGATGCCTTTTTGGCGATGCTCAGGGGTTGGTTCCTCCTGGCTCTGCACTCGGGAATTACTCCTGGCGGTGCTGGAGGACCCTATGGGATGCCAGGCATTAGGGTCCGGCGTGCACAGCCAGTGCTACCCGCTATGGCCCCAGCCCAGGAGTCTCAGTCTTTCCTTTACAAGAGCTCCCTTCACCTGTCAGTGCCACGCCCGGCTGAGGAAGGATGCGAGGGGTGGCAGGGGGCACCTGGGAGCGTGGTTCGGTCCTGGGGGAGCAGGGCCAGTGGGATGCTCCTCGTCCTGGGGCTGTGGGCACGGAAACTTGGGCTCAGGCCACCCGTGTGCCTGCTGTGTGCCCGCAGAGCCAGTCTTCAGTATGGCATCACGTGTCTGAAGAGGCTCAACTACGACCGGAAGGAGCTGGGCGGCGGGGAGGAGAGTCAGCACGAGGTCAAGGGTGAGTGTGGGGTGCAGTGAGGCCTCCTTGGCAGGTGTGGGAGCTGCCCGGGTGCCCATAGAGCCGAGTGCTGAAACAGACTGTCCTGGGAAGCACGGGTGGGCCGTGCCTGGACACGGGTGGGCCGTGCCTGGACACGGGTGGGCCGTGCCTGGACACGGGTGGGCCGTGCCTGGACACGGGTGGGCCGTGCCTGGACACGGGTGGGCCGTGTCCTGGGAACACGGGTGGGCTGTGCCTGGACACGGGTGGGCCGTGCCTGGACACGGGTGGGCCGTATCCTGGGAAGCACGGGTGGGCCGTGCCTGGACACAGGTGGGCCGTGTCCTGGGAAGCACGGGTGGGCCGTGCCTGGACATGGGTGGGCCGTGTCCTGGGAAGCACAGGTGGGCCGTGCCTGGACATGGGTGGGCCGTGTCCTGGGAAGCACGGTGGGCCGTGCCTCCTGGTGGGAGGCAGGAAGAGCCATCTCAGCGCTAACACCCCCACCCGCCACCAGGCCCCCGCAGGACAAGTGTGGCTGTCTCGGGGAGGTTCCTGGGCTGAGGGTCCAGCTGGGAGTGGGTGGACGAGTGAGAACTCTGGGTGGAGGAGTAGGGGCCCTTTGCAGGCCAGCAGGAAGCGTGCTGTGCCCATGGCTGGCACAGAGGGGCATGCAAGGGCATTCCTGGAGCCAGGAGTCAGGAAGAATGAAGACGTTGAGAGTTGGGAGCCAGGGAGCAGCTAGGTGGGGGCTGGGCTTGGGGCACTGCAGCCTTTGCCCTGGCATTGCGCTCTGCCCGTCTCTGCCCTGCAGACGTGCTGGTCTGGACCAATGACCAAGTGGTCCACTGGGTGCAGACCATCGGGCTCCGGGACTACGCGGGGCACCTGCATGAGTGGGGTGCACGGGCGCTGCTGGCCCTGGACGAGAACTGACCACAACACGCTGGCCCTGGTGCTGCAGATCCCTACGCAGAACACCCAGGTGGGCACCTCAGCGCCACCTGATCCCCTCCCCAGCATGGGCACATGGGGCTTTGGGCCTGTTCCAGAAGGGACCCCTCCAGTGGCTCCTCAGGAGGGGCGTCTGGCTGACCAGATGCCCTCAGGCACAAGAGTCCTCCCCAATGGAACATTCTAGAAGGGTCGAATGCTTTGACACTACCCACTCTGCTACCCAGCGGCCCGTCTCCTCCCCACCTCATCTTTGTGTGGGGCCCTGTGGCTCCCTACTCCTCCACCTCCATGTCTGACCTGCCTCCCATGGAGAGCGAACCCTGGCTTTCAAGGGACACAGGAAGCTGCCCCTAGGCCTCCCGGCAGAGTAACCCCAGCGCAGACTCCCTGAGGCAGGGCTTTCTCCCCTGTCAGCAGCTCAGAAGACCAGATGTGTCCTTGAACTCCAGTTCATATTTATTATGGAGCTGTCATCCAAAGGCTTATAGCTGTGTTTCCGTGAACCTATTTCTGGGCTTGGCTCTTCCTCCTCACTTCCTGTGGGTAATGGACTCCCAAGTCCTACCTGCGGTGTAACTGCTTCCTGATTCGATTTGCTCTCCACGCGCCTGTGGGCCGCCTCTGGTCTTAATCTAGCTCTGGGGAGGGTGTCGGCCTGACGGGTTTGCACCTTGGTGATTTCATAAACTCAGTTGCATTGCCTCTGGACCCGAGACTTTGTTTCTCTAATTCTTTTAGCCTTTCCTCATCTGGAGCTCCCAGCCCTGATCACTTCAGCAGCCCTGTCTGGACTGTTTGCAGCCGTCAGCTTTCTTGAAATTCAGAGCTATTCTGGGAGCAGTGCGGCCGGGGCTCATGGGAGGGAGGGCTGTGTTGTCTCACCGTTCTGGGTAGGGGCCCTTGGGGGCTACTGGAAGCACCCAGGGCCAGTGTGTCCTACAGGCTGCCTGCCCTGAGCTACCCACCACTATGGCTCTGAGGGGTTAGAAGTGGGCACGGGTCTCCTCCTCCTCACAGTTCCTGCTGTCAGGTATAATTTTTCTAGATGTGCCCACTCTAGCCTCCTCTAGACGTGCCCACTTTTGGCCTCCTCTAGATGTGCCCACTCTAGCCTCCTCTAGACGTGCCCACTTCCAGCCTCCTCTAGACGTGCCCACTTCCGGCCTCCTCTAGACGTGCCCACTTCCGGCCTCCTCTAGACGTGCCCACTTCCGGCCTCCTTTAGACATGCCCACTTCCGGCCTCCTCTAGACGTGCCCACTTCCGGCCTCCTTTAGGCATGCCCACTTCCGGCCTCCTCTAGACGTGCCCACTTCCAGCCTCCTCTAGACATGCCCACTTCCGGCTTCCTCTAGACGTGCCCACTTCCGGCCTCCTCTAGACATGCCCACTTCCGGCCTCCTCTAGACGTGCCCACTTCCGGCCTCCTCTAGACGTGCCCACTTCCATCCTCCTCTAGATGTGCCCAGTCTTCTCTAGATGTGCCCACTTCCATCCTCCTCTAGATGTGCCCACTTCCGGTCTTCTCTAGATGTGCCCACTTCAGGCCTTCTCTAGACGTGCCCACCTCCGGCCTCCTCTAGATGTGCCCACTTCCGGCTTCCTCTAGACATGCCCACTTCGGCCTCCTCTGGATGTGCCCACTTCCGGCCTCCTCTAGACGTGCCCACTTCCGGCTTCCTCTAGACGTGCCCACTTCCGGCCTCCTAGACATGCCCACTTTCGGTCTCCTCTAGACGTGCCCACTTCCGCCCCCTCTAGACGTGCCCACTTCCATCCTCCTCTAGATGTGCCCACTTCGGTCTTCTCTAGATGTGCCCACTTCCGGCCTTCTCTAGACATGCCCACTTCCAGCCTCCTCTAGAGGTGCCCACTTCCAGCCTCCTCTGCACTGTTGCAGCCCTATGAGCTGCTCTGAAGCTCTGCGTGTTGTCACAGTGCAGGGACAGAGGGAACAAGACAACCTCCGGGCTCCCCCTCCCCAGAGACCGATGTTTCGGCCCTGCCCATGGCTGTGCCCGCCTAATGCTTTCCACTCAGAAACCTGCTTGAGTTGCTCGAAGTGCCTCTCCCATCTCAGCTCACCCAGTCCCCGTGGCCAGCGAGTGGATCAAGTGAACAGACCCCTCGCCACTGCCCTTCAGCTGCCCCGTCCTGAGCTTAGCTCTGCGCTCAGGGCGGTGGGGTCTGCTCCTGGTGGGGTCCTCCTGGGCTCACAAGTGTCGGTTGCTATCCTGAACTCTGTTGTTTTTGCTCTTTCTCAAATTGTTTTTACTGCATTGAGGCCTCAAGGAGGCTTGCCCTCCACACTGCAGGCCGCTATGACTGTGGCTCAGAGTCTTTCTAGCTGAGATTTTCAGCTGGAAGCTTATGAAAACCATGTATTTCTCTTATTACCCTTATCACTTATTACTCTCTTAAGGACAGTGAACTCCTATTACTCTTCTTGCCGTGTAGAGTTTGCCCTCCAGAAGGAAGGCGGGCATGAGTTTCCTCAGATACTCATCCCTGCCTCTGAGGAGATGCTCATTCCCCAGGCTGTGTCCTCACTTGTTCCCTGTGAACGAACCTACGATTTGGGCTTCACTGCCAGGACACTGAGGTTTTCTAGAGACAGCCTCAGGGCCAAGGGGTTGGACATGGAGCATCCCAGCTCTGCCCAGGGCAGTAACGTTCATTAACAATAGCCCTTGGTGTCTGTCTGTCTGTCTGTCTGTCTGCCTGTCTGTCTGTCTGCCTGTCTGCCTGTCTGCCTGTCTGTCTGCCTGCCTGTCTGCCTGTCTCGGATCCAGGCTCGCCAGGTGATGGGGAGAGAGTTCAACAACCTGCTGGCCTTGGGCACCACCGGAAGTTGGATGATGTGAGTATGGGGCTATGATTTAGGGCCTTAGGAGTTCACAATTGGTAGGATTAAAGGTCATGAATTTTGTTTTCCCCGGGCAGGAGAGCAGAGGAGACACATACATGGGGCGATGCCAAGACTAGGGTGGGGGGGTTGGGGGGCCGCCCTAGTGTCTCTCCTAGAGCCGCCTATGGGACTCCCACGAACACAACCCAAGGGTCCCATGTGTCCCCTCCAGCATCTTCCCTCTGCTCCTCTCCCCTGAGCAGAGGCTAACCCCAGACGCTGCTCTTTGGTGCTCTGTTCCTCTTGGGGCTCTCCACAGAGTCCCCCTCTCCCACTCCCCACCCTGCCCGCCTGCCTGGGGAAGATGGCAGCTGTTACTCCAGGGCCTGCCGCCATGCTGCTCCTGCTGCGCTCAGACTCTGCTGCACCGGGGTGGGGTGGGGGTGGGGGCTGCCTGCCGGCCCCTTCCCAGAGGACAGTTCCTCCCGGGGTCCCCCTTCTTCCCTCCTGCTCCTCACCGTCCTTCTTCACTGGCGCCTCTTGCCTCTCGGGTCTGCCTTTGTGGTCTTGGCTCCACACAGGTTAACGGAGAGCCCAGACTGTTTATTTTCGGCTTCTCCAGTGTCAGTCATGGAAACAACCAGATTATTGTCTCTGATGCTCCTTCCGCCCATGCCTCTGCCCACACACTCGTGTGTAAGGGGGTGTAAGGACTGGGGCTCAGTGTCTCCTCTGACTGGCCCTTAGTTGGCGTTGGGGTTAAACCCCAGCTCCACAGAATAAGAGCTGTCATCAGTAGTTGGGACCCATTTGGATAAGGTGCGACCTGGGAGGGCTGCTCGTGTCCCCCGAGCCCTGAGGGGTTCAGGGCGTGTTTTCTGGCTAAACTGCCAGCCCCCTTCCCCAATCTCCCTTGCCCAGGATCTTCATTCTCTCCTGGTCTCCTGATGCACCTGGGGTCTGAGCTCTCCGGTGGTGCCAGGGAAGGGATGGATCCATCGGTCATGGGAGTGGCGTGTACTCATGGAGAAAGCTCTTCTGTCCTTCCGTCCCCACACACATTCACTGAATGCCTGCTCTGGGCCAGGATGGAGGGTGGACAGGCACCAAGGCACAGCCTTTAACCCTCTTCCTAATGGAGCCCTGGAGCCTCAAGGGGTAACCCAGCTGCTGTGAGGGGCAGGGCTGGGGGGGTGTGGCCACTCCTGGCATCTTTCTATCCCCTGCTCATGGAGGCCTTTGGAGCACGGTGGTCCCTCAGGCTTCAGCCTTTTGGGTAGGGGGATTTTAAGTAGAGGGTATTGTCTTGGCAGCCCTAGGGGATAGCTGAGGCACCCAGGTATTTGATCCTAGGAGGAAGCTTTAAGGTAGAAGCCAGGAGCTACAGGACAGTTGCCTTGCACGCAGCTGACCCAGGTTCATTCCCTGCATCCCAGATGGTCTCCCCAGCTCTGCCAGGAGTGACTCCGAGCACAGAGCCAGGCATGAGTCCTGAGCATCACTGGGTGTGACACCCCTAATCAAAATAATTAAAGTAGAAGCTAATTCCAGGACTGGGTATGGCAGCCGAGAGGGTTGGGAGTCGGTCAAGGAGACGCCTTTGTCCGTGTGTCTGTCCATCCAGGCGTCATCCGTGACCCCACCTGTCTCTCCCTGCGGTTCCCTCGTCCTGTGACGCTGTTTCCTCTCAAGCTTTAGCTCATCTCCCCCTCTGTGGAGTCAGGGCCCCAGGAAAGGAGGAGGCTGGCAGGAAAAACAGAATATTGAGACACATCTTAGCATTGACTGGGCATGGGGGTGGAGCTAGGCGAGGGCTTGGGGCCAGGTGAGACCAGCCTCACGGGACAGTGCTGGTAAGCGCAGGCTGGCCGCTTATGGGGGACGGCGCTGTCCTCTCATCTCGCTTCAAGTTCCTCCAGGCACCACTCAAGGGGCCAAGGTGTCTGTCCCATGTTCCTGGCACTTGGAAGGGAGATGGAGGGCAAGAGAGGGCCCGGTCACCTCATCAGGACCCTTGGAAACGCCCCTTGTATCGGCATTGGGGGCTGAGGAAGGTGGAAGCATTGGGCCTGCCGGTCCCTGCGACAAGTGCAGTGTTTATTTTCAGCTGCTCCCAGTCCAAGAGCCCAGGGTGGGGCAAGTTTAGGCACAGATGCCAGGCGGGGACTGTGGGCCCTGGGGTGCAGCAGCCTGTGCCAGGCCATCGGGGGCATCTGCCCCGGCTGTCCTTTGTCGAAGGTTGTTGTTTAGGCTTGGTTGGCAGGTAGCCTCGTTACATCCCTGGGAAGAGCCTGCCTTGGTGGCTGTCCACCCAGTGCCACATGGAGGGCCAGTGCGCCTGGCACGGGCAGGGCCACAGCAGAGTGGAGCATGGAAGCCAGAGGCTACAGGGCTTGCCCGGGCTCGCCTGCTCACTTGGCCTGCTGCGGGCTTGGCTCTGTCAGGCCCAGAGCCCAGGGGCCCCCAGGGGCCGGGCGCGACCACTTTCCACAAATGAGCCTGGCCCAGAGGGATACCCAAGCACCAGTGGGCATCCCAGGCCCAGCTTGAGAGGCAGCGACGCCAGACCCCCAATACAGACCCAGAGGCCACGTGACCCAGAGGACACATGACGGCCAGTGTCTGTCATGCTGGGGTCCACCATACTCCAAAGCAGCCCCCTGCTCTGCCCGGGCCGGCCGTGCTACCCCTAGAATAGGCAGGAGTGAGGGTGACCCTCCCGACACACCCTCGGCCTCTGCCTGTGCAGGGCGAGGACAAGGTGTTCCGTCGGGCGCCCTCCTGGAGGAAACGCTTCCCGGCCGCGGGAGCCGCACCTCAGCGCCTCGGCAGAGACGCTCCCGGCCGGCTTCCGCGTGGCCCCGCTGGGGTCCCCTGGCGCCAGCGCCCGCCGCGCCAAGAAACTCCTGCCGGAAGGTGAGTGCGGGGCCGGGGCGGGCCGGGGCGCACGCACTAACGTGGGGCTGCGGGGCGCCACTAACCGCCGTCTGTGCTCCCCAGCCGGGGGCGGCGGGCCACAGAGACTCGAGCCCTCCACGGTGCGGACCTACTCCCTGTTGACCCCCGCCGCTGCCCCGGGCCCACGGGTAAGTGGCCTTGGCCCGGGGCCGCTCCCGCCGCCCCTGCGCCCGCGGCTGCCCAGCTTGCCCGCCCCTGCTCGCTCTGCTTGGCCTGGGCGCTTTGCACGGCCGCTGCCCTCCCTGGCCGGGGACTCGCCCCGAGCCCGCCCCTCACTGCCCCATGCCTGTCTCTGTGTCTCTCTGTCTGTCTCTCAGCTCACTCCCACTATCTCTACGGACACGCTCTCTGCCTTCCGCGACTAGCCCAGGTCCCACGGTCGAGTCCCTCCGCGGGGCCTCACCCTCCTGCTCGGTCCCCTTACTCCCGTGGCCCCGGTGTCCACGCTGACTGTCCAGTAGGACTGGATCTCCCACATAGACCTCGCCCTGCCCCCACCCACACCCCCTGCCCCACCACCTGTGTGTGCTCTGTAAGTTTCCCGTGGACAGGGCAGGGGCTCAGGCCCGAGGCCCCCAGTTGTCCATGTTTGGGATTCAGAGGCCAGCAGAGGAGGAAACCTCGGGTGGGTGTGACCCCCCCTCTCCCTCTCTGAACCCGGCCTGGTCTGGACTGTGACCACCAGAGACCAGGACATCACGCCAAGGGCTGGGACTGCCCTTCCCACAATGGGCAACTTCCAACTCTGCCTTGCCTGGGCCGTGTGGCCACGCCCTGGCCCCCTTCCAGAAGTAAGACCTGGTTTGGTCACTTCTGACATTAGCTTCCTTCGGCTCAACGCTCCAGGACCGCTGTGGGGCTAGGAAGAAGGGGGCCAGGCTAAGCTGAATCCCAAACATGAGTTTGGGAAGGACCTGAGAGAAATGGCCCCTGGGTGTGACTTAAGGTAAGATGGGGGCTAGCTCTGTGCCCAGTGAGAGGTGTAGGACGCCCGGGGGGGAAGCCAATGGCCTGTGTTGCCTTAAGAGGGCCGTGGGATTCTGGGCCGAGGCCGGGCGGCTCCTCATGTTGGGACAGAACAGAGCCAGCATCGCTGCCAGCCGTGCTCCCGAGCCCCTCCCGGCTGTCGGCCCCCTGACATTCTCTAGACATCTCTGCCCTGGAAGAACAAACCTTATACAACTGGGTTGACCATCCTGGGACCTTAAAATCAGTTGCAGTGGCGGGGGGTAGTTTCTTTGCCTTGAGGGGGATGTGTTCAGGACAGAAACCCCAAATGCGGGTGATGGCGGTTCTGGTTCTGCTTGACCCCCTCCACCCCACGAGTGTTCAGGGCTCTTGGGTGTGGGAGTTCTGTACAGGCGCCACCAGGGTGTAAGGACCAGTCCTGATGGGGTAGAAACGTCATTCCCAGCCGGTGCCGCCTCCTTGCTTCCTTAAGCCAGCCGTGGCTGTGAGGGGGCCTGGTTCAGGGCGAGCTGTTGGGACCCAGCTAAGGGGGAGGCCGAGCTGGAGCATGTCCCCAGGGAGGGCTAAGAGTAGGAGCAGCTGGTGGCTGCGCCATCCGGGCTCTGAGCCAGCCTGGGCTGGTAGGTGGGCTCCGACATCAGAACACCCTGACTGGAAGGAGTGGGCAGTGCCAGGCTCAGTCTTCAGTGGCTTTGGTAGAGGGCCAGCAGGGTGGGCAGGGGGTTCTCGCTGTTACTGGCATGGCAGCAGCCAGCCCTGCCCCATTCCTGCCCTCCTGGCCTGGCTGGGTCTGAGCAGACGTGAATTACCAGGACAGAAAATGGGTGCCAGCCTATGGAGAGGGTCAGACTCCTACTGGCCAGGTGGCGTGGGGACAGTAATATGCAAATACTCCCTCAGGGAGCTGGAAGGGCTAACTCAGGGGGTCCCAGCAGCTCGGTGTCACGTGGTCACGTGGTCACAGGCAGCACTGCAGGGGCTGATGGGAGAAGGCGGCTGCTCGCATGGCCGCGGAAGGCAGGTCTGGGTGTAGCCCCTGCCACAGTCAGTCTTTGGTTTTGTTTTGTTTTTTCACTTAATCGTGCCCGTGACCCAAGCCCCCGCCAGCCCTCTTGTACCCTGTCAGGCCCTTCCTAGTACCATGCAGGCTCAGTGCCCTGGGATTGTGCGTGCACGTGTGAGTGTGAGTGGGTGCGAGTGTGGGTGTGGAAGTACCAATAAACAGCCTGGTTTTAAGACAACCCACCGATGCCTCTGGTCTGTTTCTTTGAACGCGGTGCTCACCTGACATGTTTGTCTTGTTCCCCAGCCCTAAGGACTGTGGCACCCGGAAGTAAGTGTCGATGTTGAAAACGGGTAACAGGCCAGAGAGATCATGCAGGGGGGCGGGCACGTGGCATTGCATGAAGCTGACCCGGGTTCACTCCCCAGCACCACGTATGGTTCTGTCCTCCATCCCTCGAGATCTGAGCACAGGCCAGGGGTACGCCCCTGAGCACTGCTGGATTGGACTCCTGCAGGAAGAAATTAAACATCAACAACTTGCAGTCTCATGAAGCTGACCCGGTTCACTCCCAGCACCACATGTGATTCTGTCCTCCATCCCCGAGCTCTGAGCACAGAGCCAGGGGGTAAGCCCCTGAGCACTGCTGGATGTGGACTCCTGCAGGGAAAGAGAAATTAAACATCAACAACTATGCAGTCTCAAACGCGGCTGGGGAAGCTGGAACTCGGCTCTCCCCAGGCTCAGCTCACCATGGGGCTCCCAGGAGGACAGATGGGTTTTGGGAGTGGGCCCATCACCTCTGGGGGTCCCAGAAGCAGCCGGATGAGACTCGCCCACCACACTAGCTGCCACCTTCGCTGTCCAGATGCTGACCATGAGGCCCCTAAGTCGCGCGGCGGTCCATCAAACTAGTGGAAACAGTTACGTCCTTTAATGTACTGCATTCTATGATGTGTAGGAAAGTTAGGCGGAGGGAGAGCTAGAGAGGAGAGAAATGACATACAGAACCTGCCAAGTAGTTGAGGTGTGGGAGGGGGAGGGAGGTGGGGACATTGGTGATGGGAGATGGGTTTGGGTGAAGGGATGGGTGTTGGAACACTGTAGAACCAAAACTCTACATGAGCCGTCTTGCAATTGTATGTCTAAAAGTGGTGTAATAAAGTTTGGGGGAAAAAAAACCAACTGGGACGGAGTGATAGTTCAGCCTTGCATGCGGCTGACCGGGTTCGATCCCCAGCATCCTGTAGGGTCCCCCAGCACCGCCAGGAGTAATTCCTGAGTGCATAGCCAGGTGTGACCTACCTGGGTGTGACCCAAAAAAGAAAAAAAATGAAAATGAACAACTACAACCAACCCTTGTGTTTGCCCTGGCCGGGGTGGAGGGGCAGCCTTGCTGCGGGAGTTGTGTGGCAAAGGGGTCGAGGGAGAGGAGGAATGAGCCAGTTTCCTTCCTTTTTCTTTAAACTTTATTTTTGATGTTTGGGTCACACCCAGCAGGGGCTGGGGGCCCTATGGGATCCCAGGAATCCAATATGTGTCAGCTCTTGCAAGGCAAGTGTCCTACCCACTGTGCTATCTCTCTGGCCCCTCCTTCCTCTTTTTCTCTATTTCAGGGGCCAAGCTTTCTGCTTTCACTCTCCTGGGCGAAGCCGAGGCTCCTGAGTGCTCTCCGGTCAGTGCACACACTGGTTCCACGTGCAAAGGCTCCCTGTGCTCTTTTTTTTTTGCGTTTTGGGTCACACCCGCGATGCTCGGGGTTTCTCCTGGCTCTGCACTCAGGAATTACTCCTGGTGGTGCTTGGGGACCATATGGGATGCCGGGGATCGAACCCATGCCGGCATGGGCCGGCCGTGCAAGACAAACGCCCTGCCCGCTGGGCTATCGCTCCGGCCCAAAATAAGTCCTTTATGTTTTTTTTCTTTTGGGTCACACCTGGCGATGCTCAGGGGTTTCTCCTGGCCCTGCACTCAGGAATCACTCCTGGCGGTGCTCGGGGGACCATATGGGATGCTGCAGATCAAACCCAGGTCAGCATGGACCGGCTGCGTGCAAGGCAAATACCCTACCCGCTGGGCTATCGCTCTGGCCCCAGCTCCCTGTGGTCTTAACTGGAGGTCCTGCTTGGTATTATTGTAGGAGCCCCCGTACTTGCCTGACTGGCTTCTGTGCCCTCGCCCTGACCACTGGGCTCAAGTCCGCCCAGGCTGTGGAGGAAGGCCCAGTGCTCCTAGCCCTGCATCCGCACGGCCCTTCTCCTGGAAGGTGCCTCTCGCGTGGCAGGGTGCGTGCTTTGCTCCTGTTAATGCATCTCAGGGGGCTGTGTGTGTGCAGAGGGTGTCCGTCAGTCTTTGTTCCACCCTCCCCCGCCCCCGCTCCCGTACTTGCCTGACTGGAACCTCAGAGGGTTTCCATTAGTGTCATTAAATAAATCTAAACTCAATAGAGACTGATTGATAAATAAAGCTAATGCTCGTTTGAGAGTATGAGAACGGCTGTGCCAGGCACAGCTGAGCAGGCTGAGGGAGGAGCTCTGGGTCCGCGTCACCCTTTGAAGCCAGATGCCACCTTCCCATGCTCAGCACTGCAACTCGCCAGGCTGAGATCCCACAACAGCAGGCAAGGAGAGACTCAAGCCTAGGTCTTCCTGAGCTGGCCCTTCCGACATCTGTCTGGTAAGTTAACACAGCTCAGAAGTTCCGTGACTGCTTAACAAAGGCTGCTTCCCCTAGGCTGGAGACAGTACTGTGGGCAGGGAACTTGCCTTGCACACAAATGACCCAGATGCAATTCCTGGACTCAATTCCAGATGGTTCCCCCAGCACCAGCAGGAGTGATCCCTGCAGAATCAGGAGTCAGCCCTGAGCACCGTGGGTGTGGCCCCCAAATCTAAAACATCCTAAATGCAGCTGTTCCTTTAGATGACCTTTGACCCTTTCAACCAACTCCTTTCAAGCTACAGCAGGGGTAGAGTCTTCCTTTACCCCTGTTGGCATCTGTGATCTCTAGGGCGCCGTATTCCTCCTGAACGGTGACTGCCTGGAGTGAGCGATGGTGTGCGCCAAGGACTCTCATGTCATGTCCGAGACAACAGTGTCCCCGGCTCTCTGGAGCCAGGATGGCAGCGCCAGGAGGGACCCAGATAATGCAGCACCACAGGCTCTGGGCTAGGGGAGGGCACAGAAGGGGCCACCCGGGGCCTGCTTACCGGTGCAGCAGCCGTGGGCAGCCGGCTACAGGCATGAGCGCTGGAGGGGCTCGAGAACGTCATTTCCTGTCTGCTGGCTTGGCGGGGTGAAGGAACAAGCCAAGGGGGGAAGCCCCATGAGTGGACTTGGGGAAAATGTGACTTTGATTTTGCCCATGCCGAGGGGAGATGAGGCCCCAACATCAGATTCTTGTGAGCATTTATAGAAAAGATACGATCTAAAGGTCTTCCCTTGGGGCAGGACAATAGCAGAGCAGGAAGGGTGTTTGCTTTGCACGCTGACCTGGGTTCCATCCCCAGCATCCCATAGGGTCCCGAACACTGCCAGGAGTAATTCCTGAGTGCAGAACCAGGACTAACTCCTGAGCAACGCCAGGTGTAGCCCACAAAGCACAAAGCGAACAAACAGACAGACAGACAAACAAGGTTCTTCCCTCGCATGTTCCCAGCAGAGGGGGGCCGTGTTATAGGAGGGCAGAGGTTTGGAGTTTTGAGCTGGACCTGGGGTCCTCTTCCCGACACTAGCTCACCACCACCCTGCTCGGCTCCCACCCGGAGCCCGGAAGCTGTGAGCTCAGACAAATCCCAGGGCTGGGGCAGGAAGAATGTTTTATCTAAGAAGCCGTTGCAGAGGGACACCTGGTCCTCACCTTCCAGTGCTCCTTCCTCTGTAGTGGCTCCAACCACCTGTTGGACCTGCCCCTCTAAAAGGGTCTCCAGGGATCTGGAGAAACAGCTTAGGGGTGGCACATGTACACCACGATTTCCATGCTGGAGCCCTGGGTTTGATCCCTGGCACGGCCCAGCACCTGAGCACTTCTGTAAAGACTCTCCAGACTGTGCCAAATAGATTCCTTGGGGAAATGAGATACTTGGTTGGGGGAGACTAGTCGCCCCCAAGCTACTGGCATCCACAGTAAGTGACTAAACACACTCTAAGAAGGTCCTGTTTATACCCTGGAAACAGGCATGTTGATTACGAGTAATTCTTCTGCTTTCATTCTAGCTGATTCCCTGAAGTCCATTAGGCAAGAGTTGATTAACCCAGTTAGATTTAGTGCAGGTATTGCCACAGGAGACCCACTCTAAGCTAATTTCCTGTCGACTATCATGGATTGAATCGTCTCTAATGCAGATGCATGTGTTGAAGGAAGGCCCTATGCTTTGAAGACAATCATTTGTTCTGCGAAGATAGTGAATCAGGCTCGTGCTGAGCGGGATTAGCCATTTACATGCATGAGATCCCAGCAACTATCCAGTTCTCTCTGGTAGGAGGCATCAGGCCATTGTAAATGAAGGAGACAGTGACTGTCCCTGACGGTGTTGGCAGCCACTAGCCTCTCAATTCATTGCTGATGGCTCTTTGCTCCCAGCAGGTGTCAGAAATGAACCCATTTTTCTACCTGTTAATTTTTTTTTAAATTTTTTGGGTGTGCCTGGCAGTACTCAGGGATTACTCCTGGCAGTGCTCAGGAGACCCTATGGGATGCTGGAGATAGAACCTGGGTCGGCCACGTGCAAGGCAAATGCCCTTTCTTCTGTACTATCACCCCGGCCCCAACTCCTAGTTGTGACTGGAGGGCTTAAGAAGAAGCATCAGGGGGTCAGAGCTATAGTACAATGAGCTGGGCATTTGCCTTGGATATGACGACCCGGTTCTGCCCTCATTCTTCTATAGGGTCCCCTGAGGACTGCCAGGAGTGATCCGTGAGAACCAAGAGGAAGCCCTGAACACCATCAGGGGTAGCCCCACCCCTCTAAAAATAATATACAATAGCTCTTCAGAAGGGTTGAGGCCCAAATCCCCAGTAAGAAGCAGGACCCCTGAAGTGTCCCCACCCCAGGAGCTGTCCTTGAGTGGTAGATATTGAAGGTGCAGCTTGGGGTTCTCAGTGGGGAATACGAGAGTAAAGGTGGAGTTGAGGGAGCTGCTTGATCACTTGATCACTTGAATCCTGTTATTCATCGATTTGCTCGAGCGGGCGCCAGTAACATTTCCATTGGACCCTATCACGTGCCAATGTAGCCCAATGGCATCTGGTTGATTCAGGAATATGAAGAGCCTCAAACCGTTCCTTCAGGGTCTTGACAAGGAAGTCTGACCATCTTGTAGGTGGGCGGCCACGTGATCTTTTGACATCCCGTGGGATCCAGTCGGTAACAGCTCTAGTCCAGCGGTGGTCTCCAAATCGCATTACAATGTCCCCATATCGCTTCTGGTCATGAGACAAGGGGATAAAAGCCATGCACTGGCCTAGGGGTTTCTCTCCACCCTTCCCAGGCTCAAAATGACACAAATGCACTGGAGAGGTAGTACAGTGGGTAGGGCACCTGCCTTGCACACAGCACACCTGGGTTCGAGCCTAAGCCCTGCCAGGAGTAATCCCTGAGCACAGAGCCAAGAGTAAGCCTTGAGCACCACTGGGTATGGCCCAGAAAAAACAAGAAAAGCTCTTTGGTGGGGGGGGGAGAGAACCTGGGAATACTGGTGAAGGGAAGTGGATACTGGTGGTGGGATCGGAGCAGGAACATTGTCTAAAAATACCCGGCTATGCTCAGGGGTTATTCCTGGCTCTTCGCTCAGGAATTACTCCTGGCGGTGCTCGGGGAACCATATGGGATGCCGGGGATCGAACCCGGTCGGCTGCATGCAAGGCAAACGCCCTACCCGCTGTGCTATGGCTACGATCCTAGAAACTTTTTTTTTTTTTGCTTTTTGGGTCACACCGGCGGCGCTCAGGGGGTTACTCCTGGCTCTGCACTCAGGAATTACTCCTGGCGGTGCTCGGGGGACCATATGGGATGCCGGGGATTGAACCCGGGCTGGCATGGGCCAGCCGCGTGCGAAGGCAAACGCCCTACCCGCTGGGCTATCGCTCCAGCCCCTAGAAACTTTTTTTAATGACACAAACTCAAGAAAAAAATCAGGGACAGAGCGATAGCACAGTAGGGCAGGCACTTGTCTTGCATGTGGCTGACCCAGGCTTCGATCCCCTGGCATCTCATATGGTCCCCCAAGCACCACCAGGAGTGATTCCTGAATGCAGAGATAGTAACCCCCTGAGCATTGCCAAAAAGCAAAATAATAATATAGTAGTAGTAGTAGTAGTAGTAGTAGTAGTAGTAGTAGTAGTAGTAATAGTAATAATAATAATAACAGCAGGAACAACTTGTCACTTGTCTTCCTGTTCATCTATTTGCTTGAGCGGGCACCAGTAACGTCTCCATTTGTTGGGAATGAGATCCATTATTGTTACTGCTTTGGGCATATCGAATACACCACAGGTAGCTTGCCAGGCTCTGCCGTGGCATTGGGTTCATCCCAGGGGACCCACTCTTTTCTATGTTAGACCATCAACCATCCAGGGCCCACGGGGCAGAGCCCTGGGTGTAGACAAGCCTATCTCCTGTCTGCCACCTGCTGACGCAGCCGGGTACCACAGCCACACCTGCAACACCTCGAGGGGCAGTATGATGATGATGATGATGATGATGATGATGATGATGATGATGATGATGATGATGATGATGATGGTGGTGATGATGATGATGATGATGATAAGGGGCGGAAAAGAAGAAAATTCTACAGAGGGGGTCAGCAGAAGCCCACCAGTCCCCTGACAGTCACTGGTCTGGGGGCCTCATCTCAAACCCTCCTAAGTATACTGAACCCCCTCTTCAGGAAAGGGTCAGGTATGTGGGTGAGGGGATGCCCAGCTGAGCCTGAAGCCAGTGCAGAAAAGACCTCAGACCCTGGGCCAAGAGCGCAGAGCATTGGGAGCGCTTAGGTTACCCCTCTCCTCTGAACCCCCAGACTTCCAAAACTTTTGAAGAGGTCATGGGGCCACACCTGGCAGTGCTCAGAGGTTACTCCTGGCTATGAGCTCAGGGATCACTCCTGGTGGGGCTCAGGGGCGTCAGGGATTGAACTTGGGTTGGCCACAAGCAAGGCAAGCACCTTCCCTGCGATACTTTCTCTCTGACCCTCCCTAGGTAATCTCTATCCCAAACCCAAACCCTTCCTTCTCAGTTCTGTGCGGGCGCCTCTCCGGGCAGTGTGCCTGTCTTTGGAGGATAGCATCCCATATGAGCCCACCCCTAAGGTCTCTGTCCTTGGGGGACAGAGTCCCATATGAATGCACCCCCAAAGCCTCTTCCTTTGACTGACCTTTGGGAGCATCTCCTAGTGAAGCATCTTCCTCCTCTGAGGGGCCAGAATCCCTCCCCTCCTGGGGACAGGGCAGGCTGGCTTACGGGTGGCCGTGTCTGCCCCGGTCTCTGCCTTAATCACCCCCACTTACTTTGGGGTTCCTGATCATCTCATACAAGACAATGGGGAGGGGGGTGTGAGTGGCCACTCTCTGGCCTCCTCAGGTCAGGGTCGGTGAGTTCTCTGAACCCCAGACAATGGGAGTCTTAGCTACTTTCCTCTACGCCTAGAGAATGTCTCCAACGTTCAGGGTTCTGAATATAATGAAGCGAAGAGTAGTGGTTCCGGTGTCCAGTGGCCCGGCCCGAACAGTGAGGTGTCCCCCTTGATTTTCAATCCCTCCCCACCAACCCTTGGTGTGTCTGAACCCCGAGGCTGGAGGCACTGGAGCCCCAGTTCCTCCCTCGACACCATCACCACACGCCTTAGCACCCAATCTTTATTCATTTTTTTAAAAAAGAAATCCAAATAAGTTAGCAAAAAAAAAATTACAAAAACAATGGCAAAACCACACTATGCTTAGTTAACAAAAGAAATCACCCCAGAGCCCCCCCACCCCCTGCCTGTCCCCGCACCCCGAGCACCGGAGACCTTGGTCAAATGGCAGCTTTACAAACAACACGCATGACAGAACAGAACAGGAACATTCTGGAAGGTTCCCAATATTCACTGCAAAAGCTTGGCCCCCAGGACTTGGGAACAAAAGATTCTTCCTCTCCTTCTCTTCTCTGGATTCAGGGCAGGCCCAGCCCAGCCACTGGCACGGGGAGAATAAAGGGATGTATTTGCGGCCCTGTCTCATCTCTCAGTCGGTTTCTTTGGACAGGGTGGGGTTGGTATTGGGATGCAAGGGAGGTGCCTGAGTTTGCCTAAGCTGGGGGCATAGACAAGGGGTACCCTGTCCCCCTGCTTCGTCTCCCCGGGAGAGGGGGCTCCCTGTGGTAAGGAGTCAGCTAACTGAGAGTGTATGTCCCCTCTCTGGGTGGTGGCTAGCCTTGCAGGGGTGAGGACGGGACAGGCTGGCACTTGGCAGCCTCAGGGTGGCCCTTCCTGGCCTTGGGACAGCCTGGTTTAGGAGGCCCCTGCTGCAAAGGGGTGGCGTCGGTGGCCAGCTCTCGGGGCTCGTGGGCCGGCCAGCATGGCAGGCGCTCTCAGTTGGCCATGGCTTCCTCCGGGAAGGCCGCCGAGATGTCCTGCACAGCCATGCTGTCCACGATGGAGGTGAGGGGAGTGCAGGCTGTGCGGCGTCCGTGGGGTCGGCTGCGAGCAGGTGGTCTGTCAGGAGAAGAGGCACACGTGAGCTGTGTGGGGAGAAGGGGAACCTGAGACCAGGAGCGGGCAGAGAGTGAGGAGCCCTTTGGGTGGTACCCGGATGAGCAAAGCTCAGGAACCCGACTCTGCTGCCTGTGTATCTCCCGATGCTGTTGTGTGCTGGCGCCTGTGTGCACACATGTGTCTTGTCTGAATGCACACGTGTGTGTACACACTGGCTTCCTCTCTGAAAGCCCCCAGTGGCCTCAGGTTTGAAAGCAGCTCTTCCTGCTGGAGCCAGGACAGCCAGTTCTTTTGCTGGCCCCACTCACACGGACTCGTTCCCAGGGACCCTTGGGGCAGCAGGGACAGTCTCCTCTGGGGAGAAGGTCAACCACCAGACTCCATTCTGGGAGCTGCCGCCAACCCGGCTTGCCCTTAGCTGGGCTCCAGAGAGACATGGGGTCTCACTGCTTGGCTCCCTGAGCTTGTGCAGTTCCTCGGAGAGAGAGGCTGAAGGTAGGGGACAGGAGCAAGGCATCAGGTAAGAGCAGAAACTGGGGGAGAAGGGGGAAGAGGGCCCCCGTGGCTGGGGGTTTGAGCGAGGTTCGCAGACAGGGCCCAACCTCACTTACCTGCTGGGTTAGGGGCCGAATTCCAGTGCGCTGCCCCACTCCGGACTGCAGGAGGCGCTGTGAGAGCCACACTCACTGGGCACCTGTAAGACAGGGCCAAGGCCCAAGGTCAGGGCAGGGCCGCTCATGGTGGGGTCTGTCTGTCCAGTCCCAGTGGGCAGCAGCACCTGTGGGGGAAGTGGGGGAGGGGTGTGCAGGCTGTTGGCCATCCTGGGCCCCAGGTCCTCCCTCCCCCTGCCTGGCTCCGGAGGCCCCTAATTCCTGTCTTTTCCTGCCTCCTCCTGGAATGGTGGTTCTGCCCTCCCAGGACACTCGGTTTCAAGGCTCTGTGTTTGGGTGAAGGACACACAGCATGCCTGGCTGCCCAGCTGGTGTCTGCACAGCCCCGCTTGGATTAGTGAGAGCCAGTGGGGGCGGTGGAGAAGGAGCCCAGAGGGGGCACATCAGTTTCCTCCTGGGGCTTCCTTTTTCCCCCCACCGGCAGTCTCGCTTGCCTTCCCTCTGGTGGCCCCTCACCACCACCAGGCAGTCTCCAGGCTTGCCCTTCCCTCGGTGGGGCAGCCCCTGGCACTCACCCCCGGCTGCGGCCCGCTGCCCCGGAAACGCAGGTCCCGCTCGTCCTGGTTGAGGGAGCTGAGGAGTGCCTGCAGCCGCTCGATGTACTGGATGGCGCTCGCGCAGAATCTCCACCTTGGGCAGCCGCTGGTTGGGGGTTCAGCAGGGTGCTGCGCTTCAGGGCCTCGAAGGCCTCGTTCACCTTCTTGAGCCGCCGCTTCTCTCGCAGCGTGGCCGCCCGCCGCGTCCCACCGACACTGACTTCCGCTTGCACGCCTTGCACGCCCACGGCAGGCACTGACCTGGGCAGTGCTCGGGGTGCCCAGGCCCTTGTCTTCCAGCGGCCCCCGGGCCTCCGGGCTCAGGCTGAGCTCAGCCCGCTCGTAGCCGGGCGGCTCGAAGCTCTGGAGGTGCACGGGCAGGTAGTTCTCCCGTCATAGAAGTGGGGCTCCTGGTAGAAGTAGGCCGAGGTCTCATACAGCTCCATGGGGTCGGGGAAGGCTTGTTCCTGCCACGGGTCCCCACTCTCCTGCAGCCCCTCACGCCAACTGTCGGGTGCCATTTAAACCCTCCAGCCTGGCATGGAACCAGAGATAAATATAGCCAACACCGCGGAAACCTGAGCTTCACTAAGCTGTCGCTACACATCAAGATGGTTCCAGAGGATTAGATGCGATTCCTGTCCCTCTGCCCCCCCACCCCACCCCACCCAGCTCGCTGCCCCAGGCCCAGGCAGCTCGTGTGTGTGTGTGTGTGCGAGCGAGCACTGCACGCGAGCGAGGAGGGAGGCCGTTGGGTGTAATTTGATTAGTTTTCATTTCTCCGCAGCCCCGTGGGGCAGCAGAGGTGGGGGGAACGCACACACTCCTCTCATTTGCTCCTTTCAATCACTCCTGCCCCACTGGCCAGGACCGGGCGCTGACGCCTGCTCTGCCCGGGCAGTGTGGTGAGGGCCGGGAAAGGGGCACGGTCCGTTCTAGCTTGGCTGGGACGGGGGTAGGGAGCCCCTTTCTCCGTGCTGCCGGCTTCCTGACAGCACCTTCAACAGAGTCTCTCCGTCTGATGGGACAGTCAGCCCCGGCACGCTGCCTCTCCCAGGGGCGGGGAGAAAGACTCAGCTTCCCGGCTTGACAGTTTGGTCTCAGTTCTCGCATGATCAGGGCGATGAGACGGCAGGTGGGGTTTTGGTCTTTGGGGCAAGGAATGGTTTGTGAAAACTTCCTCTGGTCAGAGCTGAGATTAGGTCCCCACGGTCTGCTCAGCACGGCCTCCCCACTGTGCTGAGGCCCCCAACATGTCAGGCCTGGTGGCCCGTCCTGTTCCAGGTCACTGCCTGTCTGGTCCCTGTCTGATGGGGACGCCAAGATTTCCCTGCCTCCTCGTCCTCTGCCCTGGGCTTCAAGTCCTTGAGAAGTTTACGGTCACCTCTCAGCTGGGCTCAGGGGGAGGGTGGTGGGGTCCACCTCCCAAAGCAGAGGGCAGGGGCTGGAGCCAGTGGGGACCAAGGTTGGGTCTGGCACAGTGCCTGAGAGGCCGTGGTGGACCCCAGGTTCTGCCCAACCCGATGTTCTTTGTGCAGCCTGTGCTGGTCTCCCAACCTGTCTGTTCCCGGATGCTCTGGGTGTTGAACCCCAAATCCCCCCCACTGTTGTTTTCACCTTTGCAGATTGTTTCTCAGGCCCTGACTGAGCTGATCCTGTCGACGACAGAGAGCTTCTGTTCTGCCCCCAAAGGGCCGCGTACCAGGAGGCGCAGGGCCCTGAGCTCTGCATGGCGCGGTCATTCCGTCCTTCCTGCTGCTCTGTTGTCCCCACCAGGAGCCAGGATGATCCTGGAGTCCTTTCAGGGGGCAAATGGACAAGGAGGGACATGCACGGATTTAGCAAGACCCTGCAGGGAGCAGTGGACCTCTCAGCCTTGAACTTCCTGTGTTGAGAGGAAGTGGTGGACCGGCCTGTTTCGTGCCTTGCTGTGGGCCTGTTTCAATACCCACCACACCAAGAAAAGGGAAAACTAAACCCACTTTGTGCGCACTCTAGTCCTGTGACCTGGAAAGAGGGAGTAATGGTGGAACTTGAGCATTCAAGAAACTGGCATTGCTTTGTACTGGGGGGGTGTCTAGTTTTCCTGGCCCCTGGCACGTGCCCGCTTCCTCACAATGGAAGCAAAACTTGCTTTGTTCTGGGAGGGGTTCCTGGCGCCTGTTAGTGGGGTGAGCACGGACACAGAATGAAGTGTGAGGGTGGTTTTTTTTTTGCGCTGTCCCTGGGGCCCAGGTACAGAGAGCACACACGTGAGTGGCTTCCACACACAGGTGTTTTGGGAGTTTGTAGAAAGTCAGAAACATGGAAGGCGGAGGCCTCCGCATCTCTGGGTGTCTCACACAGGGAGGATTTGCAAGAGGAGAGGGAAGGGGAGAAGGAAGAGGGTTTGTGTGGCACATCGGGTTTCAGCATGTGGTTGGATAAACTGCTGGGGTGGGAGGCCCAGTTGGGAATAGAGCGACTGGAACTCGGAGCAAGGGAGCCCACAGGTGAGGCGGAGAAGAACAAGGGTGAAGTGCTGAGGGGCTCACAACCCTCAGAGCAGGGGCTAGAGCCAACTGGGAGAGAGAAAGCTTCAACGAGTGGAAAGATGGCGTGTGTGTGTGTGTGTGAGTGTTATGTGAGTTTGTGTATGAGACTAAGTGTATGAGGGCGTGTGAAAGTGTGTATGTGTGAGCTTATATGTGTGTGAGTGTGGATGAGAATGTGTGTGAGAGGGAATGAGTGTCTGAGTACAAGAGTGTGTGAATGTATTAGTATGTTAGTATGTGTGTTAGTATGTGTGTTAGTATGTGTGTGAATGTATGCAAGTATATATATGCGTGTGTGAATATGTGAAAGTGTATTTGTATGAGTGTGTGAGTGTGTGTGAATGTGGGAGGGCATGTGTGTGAATGTGTATAAGTGTATTTGTGTGTGAGTGTATGTGTGTTTGTGAGTATGTGAGACTGTATATGTGTGTGAATGTGTGAGTTTATTTGTGTGTGAGTGTGTGAGTGAGTGTGTGAGTGAGTGTGAGTATATGTGTGAGAATGTGTGAGTGTAGAAGTTTATATATGCATGAGAGTGTAGGCAGTTGTGTGTAAGGGAGAGTGAGTGTGTGTGAGAGCGAAGTGAGTGATAGCTGTTATATTCATGAAAGCATTGTGGCTCATTGACAAGCCCGATAAATGTTAGCTCCCATCCTCGCTGCTTCTCCCCCTCATCCCTGGCTCTCCTCAGGCTCTTTCCAGGTGTCCTCCCTGGTTCCAGGCCCAGGGGGTGCAGAAAAAAGCCTGGCTTCACCCACAGGCACCCCGAGGTGATTCCCTCCTTCTTCAGACCATGGAGGCACACCGGGGCAGGTGCAGCAGGTCTTTCTGCCTTTCTGCCTGCTGAGTCCTTGAGCGGGAGAGCAGGCAGGGAAGTGTGAGGCGGGAGAAGACACAAGCTCCTCTCAGCCAGAGACCTATTCACGCTTTCCCTCTTTCCTCTGCTCAGCTCAGCTCAGAGTCTCTCACTGGCTGAGCGCAGGGCGGCCACGACTCCTGTCCTTCATGTGGGGCTGGGAGTGGCCATGTCTGTGAGGGGCTTCAGGTGGGGCTGGGAGTGGCCATGTCTGTGAGGGGCTTCAGGTGGGGCTGGGAGTGGCCATGTCTGTGAGGGGCTTCAGGTGGGGCTGGGAGTGGCCATGTCTGTGAGGGGCTTCAGGTGGGGCTGGGAGTGGCCATGTCTGTGAGGGGCTTCAGGTGGGGCTGGGAGTGGCCATGTCTGTGAGGGGCTTCAGGTGGGGCTGGGAGTGGCCATGTCTGTGAGGGACTGCCCAGTTGGCACCTTGTGTTTGGGCTCCGGGCCCCTCTGGCTTTGTGTCCATCTGGGTAAATGGCCAGGGACTGAGGGGCCAGAGCCGCTCTCAGCCACGGCAGCCCAGGTGTCCTGACCTTTCAGAGCCCTGATGGGGGCCGCCGCTGCCCCGCCACACTCCGCCCTCAGAGCGGCAGCCCTCCTCCCCTGCTCCTTCACCCTCTGATGGATGGGAACACATTGGTGTCAGGCACAGAACCTTCTTTGTGCTCGGCCACCAGCGGCCATCCATCAGCTCCGCCCTGACAGCAGGGCGTCCGGCCCTAATCCCCACTGGGCCCCCTGCCCCAAGGTAGCCTCCTGCCCCCACTGTCCCCCTCCAGAGCCCTTAGCCCAGGCTGCCGCCCTTCCCCCCACTATAGGAACTTGATTTTATTTGCATTCTAAGCTGATGTGATTTGCGTAGCAGTGGGTGGATTCGAGCACTCAGAAATCCCCCTTACCCCATGCTTGTCCCTCCTTCCCCTCCCCCTCCCTGTCCAGGTCTCTAACACCTGCCTGAGCTCACAGGTGGGCTGACCTGGCCATCAGGTTATTTAGTTAAACTGGTCAGAGCCAGTTTCCTGGGAGCTTCTCCAGTATCTAAGAACAGAGAAGCAAGAAGGGTCTGGGAGGGGTGGGAGCTTCCGACTTCCAAGCCTTAGATCTCTGGGGCTGGGTGAAGACCAGGTCGGCGGGGGTGGGGGTGGGGGGTGGGGGGGGAGGGGGGGTCCCAGTGTCCACACAGCAGTAGTTTTGCAGCAGGGGGTCCACAAAGATAGAGAATGTCTGGGGGCACTTGACCTTAGCACATGCTAGTCCTCCTAATACATACCGGGACACTGAGGCCCAGGGGAAGGGAAGGGACATGGGACATGCCCAAGGGTACAAAACACAGCTGAGAGACGGGGTGCTGGCCCTCGGGCTGCCTGAGCTGAGGCCTCGGGCGTCCGTGGACAGAGGTGCTGGCCCTCGGGCTGCCTGAGCTGAGGCCTCGGGCGTCCGTGGACAGAGGTGCTGGCCCTTGCGCTGCCTGAGCTGAGGTCTCGGGTGTCCATGGATAGATGTGCTGGTCCTCGGGTTTCCTGAGCTGAGGCCTCGGGTGTCCGTGGACAGAGGTGCTGGCCCTTGTGCTGCCTGAGCCGAGGCCTTGATGGACAGAAGGTGCTGTTTCTCAGGCTACCTGAGCTGTGGCCTCAAGCTGAATCTGGGCACCTCCTTGGCCTCTCTGAGGGAAGCTACTCCTAGCCAGTCCATGATTTCTGGGAGCACCTGGGATGGCAGGTAAGAGGAAGTGAGGGCCTGGAGGTGCCCAGCCGTAGTGGGTAAGCTCAGAGAGATGTGTGCAGAAACCGTGGTGGAGAGACCCAAGACGTGAGAAAGAAAAGGGTGACAGGGTGACCAGCAGGGTGGAGTGACCAGGGGAGCCTGCGGTCTGTGGACAGGGGTTTCGGTGCCTCTGGGGCCTACAGGTGGGATGACTCAGTGGTGGGATCGGAGACTCAGACCTGCAGGGACCCCAGGGCTGCCCGAGGCTGCTCAGGGTCTTGAGGGCCGCTCTTAGAGGTGTTGGGGAGGGCTCTGTGGTGCTGGGGTTGGGACCTCTAGCCCGGCACGTAGTTCTAGAGGACAGTTCTGCAAGCAGATGTGTGCCAGGGGCTGAGGGCTGAGGCTCTGGAGGCCACACCGTGTTTCCGTTGAGGCCGGAGCACCAGATGCCCACTGGGAAATCCGTCTAGGCTCATTCATCAAGAATCTGTGGTGCTGGGGAGGTGCCCAGTACAGGCCTGGAGGCGGAAGGGGATGGGTCCAGGGCGTGGGCGCCGGGGCTGTGATCAGACACAGCGCTCAGAGCTGTTTTTAGACTAACTAGGTCTGGGCCCCACCGAGTGCCTGCTGCTGTGAACGGGGCCTTTGGAACTCGGGGTGAGGCTCTCTGAGGAATATTCCAAGTTCCTAAGAGAGCTGCGCCTTCAGTCCTGGGTGTGGGGACGGGGAATGGTCAGGGGGAGTTGAGGGGCAGGAGGAAGGGACCCTCTAGCCCCCTTCTCAGCAGTCATGGCATGGCCCTGCCCTGGGGCTTAGGTGTTCGGGATGATCCAGAAGCCCCTTTGGGGCGCTTCTCCTGATGGGCCGAAGTTGGGGGTGCTGAGCAGGTGGGATTAGGACACTAGAGGTGCCTGGAGTCAGGCCTCGGCTGGGAGAACAGACAATGGGGGCTGAGAGCACATGGTTCGGGGCCTGTTACTTTTCCTCCGCACGACTGTCCTCAGAGCCAGGGCAACCAAAGGGTGGGGGTGGCTGACACCTAAACCTGCCTGGCTCGAAGCTGTCAGGCTTACCTTGGGACTGGCCCTACC